>JALIZH010016104.1:0-129113 GCA_030522465.1 Rhipicephalus appendiculatus
ATTAAAATGTAAATAAGATACAAGCGAACAAAATGTTACAGAGTTGCATTGCTCGGTAGGTTCTCTCCAAAACATCCTTGATCAGTGTCTGCAAACAGCATTGCTTTTTTTTCCATACTGAAGCAGAAGAACCCCACCTGTTCTTAATAAATATAATTTCTGGGGTTTTACATGCCAAAACCATGATACCATTATGAGGGATACAGTAGTGAAAAACTCTGGAAATTTTCGACCGCTTGGTGTTCTTTAATGTGCACCTCAATCTAAGTGCAACACTGGCCTCAAGCATATCGCCTCCATCAAAATGCGATCGCCGTGGCCGGGATCGAACCCGCATCTTTCAGGTCGCAAGCCAAGCACTGCAACCACTGCACCACCATGGTGGTGCTTCTTAACCCACACAGTTTCCTTTCCTGCTTCAAAAATGCCACTGTACATATGTAGCGCCACTTTTGTACTATGCATATCGCTGTGACAGCCTTATGTTTTTCTGCTGGATACATGCAGGCTGCAGGCAGGCCTCTGAGGGTGGAAAAAGATTTTGTTTGATCAAGATGTATATTCGGGCTGATTGGCAGCTAGTTAGTGGCTTGAATTTTATAAGACTAACATTTTGAAGAGAATCATCTTTGTGTGATGTACACACGGTGTGTGTGTTTGCCTGTGGTGCTAATAGTGGGTGCGGGTGATAACATTAAAGCGTACTGATATGAATTTGCATTCAGCAAGTCTAAGTGCTAAGTTGGCACATATCCAACTATAACCCCTTCAGGCGCGAATTATGATTCACTGTCTGCAAATACGTCAAATTCGCATGGCATGATTCCAAGGCACTCGGTATTACATTCCAAAAAAAGAAAATAAAGGAATTTGTTGTTATGTGTGAGTTTCAGTAATTAATGTTAATTAGTATGTAATTAGATATCTAATTATTCTGCAATCAGTCAGCTTCAATCCTTGCATAAAAAGAATCAAATAATAGGCCCAAAATGCACGCAGTTTGTTTTTTGGTTGTATTCATTTCGAGCAAAGAAAAAAAATACTCTAGACACTGGTCCTGGAACGGGGCATGTCGAACAGTTGTCGAACATGCTATTGTCTCCAGCAAAGTGATCCTCTGCAACAATATTCAGCACAATAAAGTTAAATGACTCAGGAAGTCTGCACGAATGCGCACGCTGCGTTCCAAGCTATTCGAAGTTGATGTGTACAATTGTACACACTGCTGCTCAAGGGGATAAATTAAACCAGTAAACTAGGCGCATACACAGAGACAAGAAAGATTCTCCGTGCACTACTAGTCTCTTTGTATGCATACAGTAGTTCGCTGGTTTAATTCCTCGTTGGGCATGTATTCCTATTCCACCACCTCCACAAGAATGTGACTGCCAATACCACAAGTCTTTTTGCACAGTCTGCTGCATTTATACAGTGCAGGTCAAAGCACTTAGCTTCAAGATTGCATTTTTGCCAGCGAAATTTCTGCATGGTACAAATTAACACATAAGGACGCCCACAGAATGCAGCAACTACAAAAGTGCTCCGTAAAACAAACATCTGTTTGACAGCAGTGCAGGCTTAAGGTTAAGCACCCGCTTCTTTCGTAGCTGACCAAGAGGTCGTGGATTTGACTACTGACAGCGGAACATTTCCTTCTAGGTTTTTTCTTTGCCATTTGATTGCGTTCATTTTTGTGACATATTTCCGTGATGGAAATCATTTATGAAAGTCTTGGTGGACACCGGCGTAAAACACGTTGGTGATAAAAAGAAAAAAGCTGTCTCACCTTTTGAATGTACTTGGGGTCTGTGGCTATGTCCTGATCCATCTGCTTCAATTTATCGTTGAGCTGAATAAACTTCCTCATCTGGAAAGTCGAGATGAGCAGGAAACAAGAAAATCAAGGCCTCTTCCACTTTGTCCCTTTCAAGGTGCAATGGTAACAGGTAGTCCTGTTCTCTATACTTCTACAGCATTTCAGTGCAATATAATGGAGCATCGGCCAAGTGCAGTGCCTGGTCAGTAATTGTAAATACATGCACAAGTTTTCCCATGCAGAAGTATGACGTGGAAACAGACTGTCCAGTCTGCTATGCTAAATAAAATAATGCCATGAATACAGCAATACTCTTTGCGAGCTGCCTCTGTAAAAGTGATGTTCTCTTTTTGAAGTTATCAAAAGTCATCACATTTTTCAACCTGTTGGACGTATTTTGTTAATCTCGTGAAAGCATAGGCGTATCATGGCAGCACATCTGACCAATGTAATTAGATACAATAGACAGCACTACTTGGACACTAACAAGCTATATCTTAAAGTTATGTTAATATGTCAACTTAGAACGTTGGTACAATGAAATTTGTTACGCGCACATTGCTTACCTCTTCCTCGAGCCTCTTGAACATGACTGGTGTGTTGTACTTCTCGGGATTGTCCACAAACACCACCATACCGTCTTTCTGGTTAATCGACGCAAATATTTCCTCGTCTTCAATCTGAAGAGATGGGAATAACAGGATGTTAATCTGAATGTGGTGGCACAAACATGTTTCACCTATACCCGCTTAAAAGTCTGTCTCAACTGCTAAATAAGCCACTCTAATTACAAAATGCATAACATGCAAAAACTTATTTACGCAAGGGGGATTATAACACAAAAGTCACAGTAATGTTTTTGACATGGTGGCACAATCACTGTAGTAGTGATTAGCTCAGCAAAACAACTACAAATTAAATGGATGTGGTGTTATTAACTTCCAACAAAACAAACATACTTTTCCATGCAGGTGTACTTTTTATCATCAGAAATAACGATGAGAAGTCCTAATTTCTAGGCTTGTGTGAATAGTGAATTTTAGGGTCCGAAGCGAATAGTGATTTTGGTCGAATAATTTCGAATCGAATTCGAATAGTATATATCACATATTATAAAGAGAAATGGTCCTATTTGTCATGACCTAACTAACCTGCACAATATATTTTTTTTTATTGAAACAATGCCCGTGCAAATGCTTTTTTTTTTTGGTTCAAAGGAAGTGGAAACAACTTGTAAAATATGTTACGTTTTAAAATTTACTATAATTAGAGCATAAAGCCGGTATAACAAGCTTTTAAACTTAAAAAATGAATCGATGTGAGGGCAATATTTTCATTTAACCTTGAAGTAGTGCTTTGCGACAGTGCGGATTTCCCTTGGATATGTGTTTTCACTGTTTAGTACCACTTCACTGCAGTGAAACCACCTTTACTAGGGGCTTTTACACGGCTAGGCCTGCGGCCACCCGCTTCAAAGGGAACAGCCACATATCATCATCACATGCGGACTAATATACACCTGGATAGGTGCTTTCATGGCATAACACGGCTCCACTGCAGTGAAACCACCTTTAAAAGTGTTACATGCGGACTAATATACATCTATTCGTTCAGTTCGAATACTTTGAAATTTTCGATAATTTAAATTCGAATACTGTAATATTTGTTCGAATATTCGAATCATTCGAATATTCGCACAAGCCTACTAATTTCCCTTGATGTGGAATGGCTTTCTGCACTCATAAACTCAAAAGCAGTTACTTTCTTGAATACAAGTTCATGGGAGAACAAAGGAAAAGACAACCTTTAAACGCATGATTATTTCATAACTACTTTCATTACTTCAAGTTAATTGTTAGAAGAGAAAATGGTGATCAATGTTTCGCATTTTGGACTTATGCACCAAAACCTCGGCTCCGGCTGGTCAGAGCAATGTTATAGATTTTTTTTCCTTTTCTTGTGCTGAACTGGCTCAGTGACTGGCCCTAAAACTTTCTATTCTTTCGAGAGAAACACCAGAAAAAGAATGATTACAACAAAAGATTGCAGACATGTATAAAATGGTTTCGTCCAATAAGCACCATCATCAAAGCACAAAGAAAAATATTGAATTTTCTTGCGACACTTTTATATCAACTCGCACAGGAAAAAAAGTAATGTGGATTTACGTAACTAAATAGTGTCCACCAGACGGAAAAAAACAATGTGCCACTGTCAAGACCACTGTGACTGGCTTCTACAACAATCTCTACAGATAAGAATGAATACATGCCATGTTGAGTATGTGCCTTTCCGCATCCCCAGTTCCCGACAGTTGCACTCTGCTTGCCATGTCTGTCAAAGACAGTGTCAGAAATGTCTGCGAAAAAGAAAAAAAATTTCAAGACACAGAAGCTTATCAAATTTTCCACACATTCCAAGTGAGGCCAATAAAACTGTTTTGTAAAAGGCCAGGATCTGTTGGCTTGCAAAGTCTTGGAAGCCATTTGTTCAGCAAAGCTTACCTGTTTACCGAACCTTTGAAGCTGAGATTTTTAACTTTAATAACAATTAAATCGCGAATGGCATCATACAGAAAAGGGGGGAAAAAAAAAGCCACCTGGAAAGTCATAACTGAACTGGCACACTTTAGGAAATTATGTGAACCTACTGTGTATGAAAGATTACAGTCATTTCACACAGCACATATACAGTCAAACCCCTTTATAAGAGACACTGAATGTAAGAGACAAATGGGTATAGGAGACACCAGTGTGCTTACAATTGAAATAGGGGTTGATAAGAAAATGCATACGTTGGTACCCTTGCTTATAAGAGACACCTCGTATCAAAGACAAGAACTGCTGCCCGATGCATGTCTCTTCTAAAGGGGTTCAACTCTATTTGAAAGCGCTAAACTAGTATGGTAATTGAGTGATAACCTTATTACCTGACTATAATTTTAAACTTTACAATCGCAACAGTAATTAGTTCAGGACCACCTTTGCATGAATATACATGTCAGTGAAATCCAGTAGCTGCAAAGCCTCGCAACATTTTTGTGCATGTTTAGAACTTGACAAGACAAAGAAAAAAGGTTACCTTGGTCAACCTTTGAATGTTTTTCTTGTAAAGTGATGCCAGACACTGCTTTGTCAGACCTGTGTTGTTATCCTGGTGGAAGATGTGCAAGCGTAAATAAATAAAAAATAAGAACCCATACACAATCCGATGCCCAAAGCAATAAAATATGCGCAATTTGAGGGGTCTAAAGAAAGCACCACTCTTGGAAAACACGAACACAGTCACGCCTTCGGGCGAACAAACAATGAGTGTACATTTTCTTAACCTGCTTTTACATCAGCGAGCTGGCCAGCCGAATCTAATACATAACTAGTTACATGCTAAATAACACAATCGAATGCCAATACGATAAATAAACAACATACAACACACACAGTATACCGAAATGACGTACGACTCACCACGAGGGCCCATAGACCCAACACATGGAATCGTACCATGGACCCTGCCAAGAGACGTCCGTTCACGCACACTGCCACCCCCCCTCAACCCCCCCCCCCCCCCACCTCCCCAAGAAAGACTAGCTGCTTTTCTGTGCACCGACTTGACCCCTCTCCTGCAAGGCGGTGCTGCTGGCGCCACTGCACTAAGCCTAAATCGTGCAAACACAGCGCCACCTCTTGCTAGGTGGCATTTAAGCTAACTGTGACTGATCCGCAGGATGTGCATCGCAATGAGGTGCAAACGACATTACAGGGGGGTGATAGCACGACCACAAATTTAACCAAATGTTCACTGAAATAGCAAATAGTCCAACAGCCTAAACAACACAATAATGAATAGACCGAGCAACACATGTTTTCGATTAATGGTTACCCGTCACTCCTAGCACATAACAGCTGCACACTACAGAAATGTTCAGATAGTATGTTTCATGATGCTGCACTCCAACTGATTTGCGTTTCGCCTAGGCCAAGTTACTCACAAATTTCTGCAATAACCTTGCAGCAAGTTTTGCAACAACACATATTTTATGGGGAGCAAAATATGAAATAAATTGCTTCAGAAGAACAGAAAGTTCAGTGAGTTTGTACTGATCCATGAAGATACTTGAAAGCGCAAAACATACGAAATACACAAGAAGAACTAGAGAAGACGAGCGCTCTTGTTCCCTGCCTTCTAGTGTATTTCGTGTGTTTTGTGTAGTTGAAATACCTTCATGGATAAATTGCTTACAGCTGCATCATGTTTGTTAAAGACTACAAAAAACCTTTTGTGAACTCGGTGGGCCATCTTACCCGAGAAAAAGTTTCGGCATGCTTGGTGAGGACAGCCCTGACTTCGTCCGGGTTATTGGACGTGTAAGCTGAGGCGAGGTCCAGGTAGGGTTGGCTCAATGGCTGAAACAACAGAAAGAGCCGCGTACAATACTGTGCTATGCACAGTACAACACTTGCTGCTCAAGCTTTCTGCCCACATCCTTGAAACAACCAATTTCTAGTCTTTAGCAAGAGATACGAAGGCTCATTTCACCACTGAAATGGCCAGCCACGCACATAAGCGTTTAAAAATCAACATGGATTGCTTAAATAGCGATCCGGAAACGTCACAGTGCTTCTTCCGTGCTAAGTAAATGCTTAGTCTGAAAGAAAGTCACGTTTTCGTAGTCCACATACCGTTAGTGCTAAAAGTATGCGGCATTCAGTGAAACACGTCAACATTTATACATACGGCCTCTTGCATTCCAGCATTACTGCTGGTGCTTTCGCAAGTTCCAGAATAAGCTCAACTACTTGCAATGTGCATGCAATCTTACCATCATCATCAGCCTGACTACGCCCACTGCAGGGCAAAGGCCTCTCCCATGTTTTGCCAATCAACTCGGCCCTGTGCAACGTTATCCCCACACACTCCTAAATCTCATCTGCCCACCTAACTTTCTGTCTTCCCTCGTACGTATGCCTTCTCTTGGAATACAGTCCGTTAATATTAATGAACAGCGGTTATCTTGCCTATGCGCTACACGCCCTGCCAGTGTCCATTTCTTCTTGATTTAGACTAAAATGTCCTTAATACCTGTTTGTTCCCTGCCTCACTAATTGCAATCTTATCGGAACATTCTAAAACAGCCGTGAAGGTTCCCATAAATTTCGACGAGGTCTGCGCCGAGCAACAACACCTTTAGTTTGAGCCAGTGACACATGACCATAATGAAAACAAGCACGCGTGTCAATATGATGGCAGACTATTTATCCAGATAGGCTTATCGCTAAAACATGCTTGTGGCATGCTGGTGATGACACATGCATATTATACAGACAAGAGAATGCTTACCCTGATAAACCTGGTGACCACCTGAGAAGTGTACTTGGGCAAAGTGGGGACCTGTGCAAGTTTTCCATCAATAAAGCGCAGTCAAAATATTAGGGACTCTAAGCCTCATGGTTGCCTGCACCATGGATAACATTAGAACATGCAGCAGAGGCACAAAAGCACAATTATCATCATTAACAACACTTTAGGTGCAGCAGGCCACAAGCTTCTCCCAGTGTTGTTCAATTATACATGTGCCAAATTACACCCACAGCACAGCTGATGATATAAATAATATCAACACTCTCCAGATGTTGCAGGTATCACTAAAAATACAAATCACCGCAATTTTAGAAAGTAACAAAAAAAAAAATACAATGTTTCTATTTATACATTACTTTTTTTTTCCATACTTTGTTCTCGCAACATTCACTGCACAATATATAACAGTTGACTGTGTACGTGTAAAGCGAGGGCAAGAAAAGGCAGGCTACAACGACATTGAGCTTTGGTTGTAAACGAGTGGTAATAGTACTATATGCTACACCAAATAGCTACTACTGTAGCTAAAACTGAATGCTACATACCTAGGTTTTCTCACTTGGTCCGAAATTTCATAGGGGTTAGCCCCTAATAAATGAAAATTTAAAAAATACCATGCCTCCATCGAATTATCGTATCTCATTTCTAAGCTGTTCAACATCCATAAGCCAAGGCATGCACAATGTAACACCGCAACGTCACTTGCCTTTCCATACAGGATCAGTGCCAACAGAATGTACTTCTTGTAAGCCTCGAGCATAATGTGGCTCACTGCCATGCTGGTTGTGGTGATGGCCTGGAAATGGAAACACGGGCACTTACGCTAGACACGGATGTCCTCATTCCTCACAATCCCTGTAAACAACTGTAGATTGTTCCTCGTACAGGCTTGTAATATCCACAGAGACAGAAGGGCTAAGGAACAGCGAAATTGCAGTCGAATTAAAAGAACATTTGACTACTGTAAATGCATTGCTGTAATGTTTCTATGCAAGTGCAAACATTTACAACAGTAGCACTATAGTTGATTCGTGTTTGCATACCAAGCTTGCGTAGGCTGTAGATATACATGATTGCCATATGAAGCACAGGCTCCTTTAAGGCCATTCATCAAAATGTCTTTTGGCTTTGCTTCCGACACCATGCAATCGTGGTGGATAAACTGCATTGAACGTTCCTTTCTTAAGTGCCACCGTTACCCACTTGACAAAAGAAATGAAAACTGGTGTCACAAGACATCGAGCAACACGGTTACCTTTCATAACATGTTATAAATTATACATATAAACTGGCAAGTGCTGTTATTTTATTGGAATAACAATGTTCTGCTTTAGATTTTCCACGAAGTATCATGATGTCTGTAAATGCTAGTACTATGGATGTTCTGATACTGCTGTTTCATGACATTTTATCACAACCTTACGTGTGTAAATTAAGCCCTTATGATAATGCCCAGCTCGGGCACTGCAGGTATTTGTTAATAGATAAATAAATAATTAAATAAATAAATCAATATTTTCAGTGAACTGCCACCAAAAGCTGTGGAAAACAGATATACTTTTCCAAATGAGTACAAACTGGACAATAGAAGGTATGCACTGAGCCTTGATGTGTAATGCGGCAAGACCGTCATCGCGCCATTTTGAAGGTCCGTTCATACGTGTTGTCCTGCTGCCCGTGTGTCGGTGTGAAGGAGGGGTTCCGAAGGTCTCTAGTCATCCAAATTGCCGTACGGATCTCAGACACAGCGCATGCAGCAAGTTTTTTGCGCATGCGGCGAGTGCGCGCACCTTAAAAATGGCGGCCCCGCCACTAGAGCTCCTCGCGGAAGACGTCAAGTGCATACCACCTATACTGTTGACAAAAAATAGCGCTGAATGAACAGGGACGTGAAAAGGGGTCACACAACACAGGCACTACTGTGCTGCGTGTTTTCTTCTCGTGTACCTGTTCATCCAGCGCCATTTTTTGTCGACAGTATGTACAAAAAATGCCCAAATTTCAACCGTGTTGACTATACTTACCACTTCGAAAAAGTAGAGCGCACGTTCGTAGTTCTTTAAGGCTGCGTATATCATCCCACCGTAGTAGTAGTACAGCAGGAAGTGCTTCGCATCATACTGGTCATTCTGTAAATAGTTAATTTTGGATCGGTTACTCAAGCGAAGTAAAACACAGGCCAAAAAATCGACGACTGAAATCTATACGTGCTGGGCCCACCTCCCGACTAATGTCCGTTATGTCGACGTCAAGGAACTGGAGAGCTGGCTTCAGGCACTTGGCAAGAAGGCAGAGCTGTTGAAAAACACGTATGTAATCACATATCAACCTGTATGCACATGAAAACACAACCGTGCATATCACAAAGTGTACTGCACATCATTTCAGTTCAATTTCGGCGAGTTATGTAACACTACAATGTATAATACAGCATAAACTTTTTGGCAACTGAATATTTTCCGTAATTCCCGACTGTGATGCACTCTACTTCATCGCACTGACTGTATTAAGCTCGAATTTCCTACCTAAATGTATGTTCACCCGTATGGGAGCCAAAACGTCTTTTATTTCAAAGTTCTTTTTGTATTTGGTCGGCATCTTCTTTTAGCTTTGACCATGTATGTTCGCTTATTACAAAAATAAAAAACTTAAATTGTGGGTAAGTTTAACTCATACAACAAACTAGGCGGCATAGGTGGTTAATTTTTTTTTTTTTATTGGGTAAGTTATGGTAATATTGTCGCTTGCCTGGCATAGGTCAGCATGGATTGATGTCAGCTGTGACGGCAGCAATTGAATCTTGGTGATGGCACACGAGAGGAGTTGGATTCCACGCATTGGCTGCAAAAGGAATAAGGTATTTTTTCACAAAATCCACTGACACTCTTTTGACTGAACGCGAGGCTAGCGTACGTGCTTACCTGTTGCCTTTCGACGAGGGACTGCGTGAGAAGATGACAAAGCTCCGCAACTGAAACCAAAATTTCGCCGTAAGTGTCCCGTTCACGCTACTCTACGAGGCGCGTACGCGAGTCAAGCGAACTCACATGTATCCGTCGCGCACCGGACTTGTTCACCGTTACAACCTAAGATGAACTCCTGAACTTGCGCATAGAGCACCTCAAAGTCGGCGGCGTTGGTTACGCTGAACTTGACACAGCTGCGAGAGAGCAATGTTATCCTCGCTAGGCGAACTCTCGAATCATCGCTTGTTTTACTTACAGGATTGCCAGCACTCCCAGCGAGTGCTTCTGAAGATCCAACGTCGCTAAGACGTCTTCCAAGTGGGACGCGTTTCGCACTAGCATATCGCTGCTCTTGCTTATAAAAGTGTACAGTTGGGAGAAGCTCCCTGCAATAAAGAGTCATATAAACGCGTTGGGACATCGTCAGCAAGCACTTCGCCAGGCAACGAAACGTTTGCAAAGCTCAGACTGCGTGCAACAAACTGTGCGAGACGGCAGTCAAAACAAACAGCGGACTCACCGCTAGATGACATATTTTGGACGTTCACCACAAACTGCTCGAGAGGCGTAGTCATTTTGAAGCGATTTTCAGTGCGTCGCCGGGTGAAATTCAAGCTCCAGCATCAACAAAGCCCGATGCGGGACACCAACAAGACCCTCCACATAAGTTCACAATCCATTCACATGCAGCAGCTCATGACAACTAGGGAGAGCTAGACAGATAAGCAAGAGGGCAAATGCAACACCGCATTTATTAGAAACATAGATAAGTTATATGTGTTTTACCCCCGAAGCAACGTCCGCGCGCGCTTTCAGCAACTGCGGTGGCAAAACGAGTTACTAGCTTCTTATAAAGCATGGCCTCCGAAATTGCACACCAACATGTTACTATCCCAAGCAGAATCTCAAAGGCCATGTATTAAAAAACTCAAAGAGTCAAAACAGAGTTAATTCAGTGTTGCGGAGCTTTCATAAGTATTCATTCTCTGGTGTTTTTCTCACATTGCTGAAAGTCAAGAGAGGGACACACCAGTGCAGTAGTCAGCAAACTAGAACATACTGTTGTTTTATTTGCAGTTACATACAGTTACTATGCAGAACATAGTACCTTATCATGATGATGATAGCAGATTAATGCCACTTTCGTTTCTGTGATTCTGGCGTCGTAAGCGAAAACGCCTTCATCCGGCAATCGTCGATAGTTCCAAAAAATCTCAAGATGCATGCATCTTCGTAATTCGATTACGCGTCGGGACATCGTCAGCAAGCACTTCGCCAGGCAACGAAACATTTGCAAAGCTCAGACTGCGTGCAACAAACTGTTGCACGCAGTCTGAGCCTTAACACCCAATGTATCACATATGCTGCGTAGAGTATGATGGTTCAAAACGCTGGCTGTGCATTCTTACATGAAGAGTTGTTTCAGCGGTTTCAGCTACTGAACTAATTAGGCGCCTGCTGAAATGACGTCGCCGGCTTTTTTTTCTTTTTTTTTTTTTTTTTCAGCGTAATGTGTAAGAGGATTGTCTTTTTATCCTGTCCTCATCAAATGTAGCGCTACAATATTTTAATTAAACAGCTTTCTCTGATGCAGAGCTGCATTTCATAACAAGAAAAATGACCCCTCGTTACTCTAACGTTTCGTTCCCTTGGGATTTTCGCGTCGGTGCTGGACTAAATCGAACAGAACGCAATTAGAAAATTTTCAATACCTGCACACCTCTAATGAAAATGCCAGAACAAGCCGAGCGAGCAGCGGTGGCCATTGCAGTCCCGGAACGGAAAATCCATAGCCCCGTATTCTAGAACGACCCTTCACTCGGAGCTCTACCTTGACTCGAGAATGTAGATGGCAGATACACGATACATCTTTCGGCAAAAATGTTCACTGCATATGAGTGATAGGCAGGAGCACTGAGTCATTTTTAGTCGAGCGGCGACGCTGGGCTCAGCTCGGTCAAGTGAAGGCTTGTTTCAGAATACGGGGGGATAGTTTCCTACGGGGAAATCCACCCTTGACATTTACTCTTGCTCCCAGGCCTGCGCAGGGTTCCCCATAAGGGGGGGGGGGGGGGAGGCGAAGGTTTATTGCAGCGCCCACCCCCCTCTTAGGTGACTAGGGTGGCCGCCCCTCCCACCCCGCCAATATATATTGATTTCAATAAACGTTTAAAACAGCGCTCCTATGCCTCATTGTGTTGGTCCATTGTTCAAGTGCTGTTTTTACGATCATGTGGGAATTACCACCCTTGCAAGCATACGCTGAGATCTCTCATTTTTCTGTGCTACCCTCCGCACCTCCGCTGTTAGTCAGGCGGAGCTTTGCGGGGTGATACGGGACAACCGGGATCGCCATAACCATAAGCGTGCGCAGGGTTCCCTTTCAGGGAGGGGGGGGGGCGAAGGGTCATCGTAGCGCCCCCCCCTTCTGAGGTGACTAGGGGGGGCGCCCCCCCCCCCCCCCCCCCCATCCCCCCCCTCGTGCGCACGCCTATGGCCATAACAAAAGCCGCCATGATCGAAATGCTTGTCGCGACCCTACCACGGTCGGATTAGAGTCCGGTGGTGACCCTACCGACCCTACCACAGCATTTCGCAACTTTCCCGCTAGGGGAAGGACGCATGCGCCGTGCCACAGTGGCTTGTTGACACTAATGTGCCCCCCCCCCCCCCCCCCTCTCCACCACACGCTTTTACCTTCGTCATTGTCCTGGCCCTTGAGCGAGAAACTTTTCGCGACTACGGCCCGTTAGCTGAGGCGAGTTTGAGACCCCTGGTCTAAACCAATCCATTGTTTCACTTTAGATCTACTTGTAAAGCTGGTATAAATTGTTCCATGCATTTACTGCGTTAGTATTCTTCGCTGCAATGGATAATGTGGCCGCTGCACACCAACTGTCGCAGCCAGTTTTTTCAGAAGGCACGCATGCACAGAGCCTGAAATTGGAACACATTCAAACTTACTGCCACAAGAGTTGGACCTGCTCCATCTGGCTTAATTTCATTGCTTACGCTCTCTCCCAGGTCTTTTAATTCATGGCAATACAGTAGAACCACGTTGGTATGTTCTCCTTTCATACAATTTACAGGGACCAATGTTCATGGTATCGTTATAAACGAAACTTTGCTGCAATTCAAATTTATTTCCCCGATATATTTCCAGAGTTTTTGTTCAAAAACATAGAACAAGGTGCTACTGTATATGTGACATTACTGGCTAGCAAGGATACTCGCAAATAAGTGACAAGTCTTGTACATCGGCCGTTTCGTTTATTCAACCATTATTACACATACAACACATAGAAAAGAAGAAAAACAAAGACTGCTTGTCCACTTCTTGCTTCGCTTGTTTCTGTTTTGTGTAGCAACAAGAGGAGATTCATTGCGTGTACTGTTCGCATCCTTTCATGAAAGAACAAGGTTGGGGGGGAAAAATACAAAAGAAAGCGCGACACGCACATCATTCATGAAGAGCCTTAGTTACACTTTGCAAGGTGGCGACAGTGGAGAAATATTTCCTTGAAGGGATTGTAGCAAAAATGGCCTAAATTAAAGACGGCACACTCCAGTGACACGGGACACACATGCAAATATCTAACACGAAACTTTCATAAGGAAAGCTAATCAAAGAATTTTTTTTTTCTCTTTTTGTATTAGCCATGCAAAGTAGAGGGTATCGAGCGATTTGAAAAGTGGTACATCAATGGGGTCAGAAGTGTTGAGAAATTTTGTACTTGAACAAACCAGACTTTGTTGTCATGCCTGTATTCTGCTCTCTTTTAAACAAAAGGGGATCCACACTTTATACATCTTAGCCTACACATGAACACCATAGGTACAAAAGATATCCGGAAAAGCAAAAAGGGCGACCTTCTCACGATAAAACACTCAAGAATTTTTTTACTCCAATATTGAGTGTCCCAGTAAAAGGTCATAAGAAGGGAACTCCTATGACATTCTTGAGGTAGACAAAACAAAGCTAAACACATTTGCACTGAATAATGAACGTAAGACATTCTAGAGGAAAACGTCCTTAATAAAAGAACTATTGCCGATATCAAATTCTGCTACAAATTTAACTGCAAGAAGTGACCAAGCAACGAAGACAACTGATGCGTTGAATATTGATTGCATTCGGAACTCTGTCTAAAGAACGCTGTATGCAAACATGAGTAAAAGACATGTTCAAAGCGCAATGCAAAGTGGGTTTACACATACACACACACACAAGTACTGCAAAAGCCCCTAACTAATGGGCATCAGCTGCCGTTGACTTCACACGCAAGAGCGGTTTGGAGTGACGCGGTCCGAATCGTCCAAGCACACGAATCTCGTATGCGCACGTGGAGAACTAAAGGATCAGCTGCAACAACAGAACTTTCAAAGCAGCGAGCAGTCCTGAGAAGCGCAATGGCGGGACTACTTCGCACGCAATAATCCGGTGAAATTTAGCAGAGCGTCATTGAAATATGCGAAGGGTCTTAATGAACGGCGACATAGACAATGCAAAAGAGAACTGCTTACTGACAAAGCTTCCTGCCTTAAAGCTGCAGGACTTAAAGCCAAAGCGATAAATGGGGGGCCTCTAGAGGGCGATGAATATGTGCCGTTTGCCACTTGATCTGTATTTGTCTCAGAAGCGCAACATCAAAACAGGCATTTTGACAAAATTAACCACATGCAACACTGTCTCAGGTGGAAAAACACCTTGCAGGAACGAAACGGCCATGTTAAAGCAAGGATGACATGCAGCTACTGTGTCCAGAGTGCGGATATACAAGCACAGGTCTACCGAAAGGACAATCCTTTCAAAAGCCGAAGGGGCGCTGGGATGGGAACACAACCAGAAACTACAGTGACAGAAAAAAAGATCAAGAGGAGCTATCTAAACTTCACGCCAGGCTAACAGAGTTTATAATTCGCTCGAGGCATCGACGACTTTATCAAAAACGCGTGCAGAATGTGAAAGCAGAAGCTGCTCTACGATACGAGAGTGTTTTGAGAGGAATATCTGCTTTAAAAAGGGCGGAGGTGGGGGGGTGAGGCTGGTGAGAACTGGCGCCCTCAACAACTGCCGTAAATTAGTCGTTAGTGATGCGAACAGTTGATGCTTGGGCTTGACACCTTTCCCTCTTTTTCGATCACTTGTTGTGTTTCACTTTCTACGCTTGCAGAGTTGGCTTTGGACATTGTTAACAAAGCCAGATGAACGACTAAGGATAAAAAAAATGTGCTGTTTCACTCAATTCACAGTGCTACACGACTTAAAAAGTTTAAGGGATGTAGAGGGAAGGGCAGGACTGCTTGGACAAGATAATAAATATGTACAAAGGAGGAAAAAGAAAACACACACACACAAAAAAACTGAGCTTGTGTGTATGTCACCATCGTGCGACTTTTCCGAGAGTATTTTAGTCTTTGGCGACATGACTGACTGCCCGAAGTATCCGGTTCAGGAACTACCCCCCATGCCATTTTTTGTGCCATTCGCCACAAAACAGAGGCGAAATGTGGCATAGGCCTCGACAGACTCACTTTTTAACACATGTGAGTATAAAATGCTCTACCAGACTCCCTGCATTAACTAATGCCTCGTAAAGCGTAAAAAAAATTGTCAGCCTGAGTGGATAACCATGTACCTGTCGTTATATAAGCACTGAAGCGAGACTCGCTCAATTATACTACTGAAATTTACGTACAGGCATCGGACTCAAATGGGTTGCCAAGTGACAGGCGATATTGGTTGTGGGTTCAAAGCATTCTGTGACAGTTCAGTCACATTTACCAATACAGCTGGACACGGTAGAAGAGTGATTTGATTCTTTCGACATCAGGAGAGAACAATGCATCAATTTTATTTAGTTCCTCTACACAGCTGTGTAACGCCAGTGCTCCACATCTTTGCCTAAGGGAAAACACGGCACTGGCTTGCTCTATTCGCTTAATGAGGCGATAAAATTCCTTTACCGGAGCATTTAATCCATTGTAGACAATGTCTTTTTCTTGCCACTAACCAAAGCAGAGTGAGAGGGCATCTGGTGCTTTCCGTACAAATCTCTCCTTAACCATCACTTGCAGGCCTTTCTTTTCCCCCCTCTACCGTTCTTTGACCGCGACAATGCACGCTGAAGTGGTGACCTGAATCGAAACACGACAACACTAACAAAATAAAAGAGACGAAGACGGAACACAAATGCTAAAAATGCGCCTTGGCAAACGACAACAACGAAAAAAAAAAAAAAAAATTACAGTAAAAATAAACGCGAACTTAGGTTGACAAACAAAGGCCGATGCAGCTTAAGAAGGGAAAAGGGGCCCAACCAAATTTCAAAGAATATGGAGAAATGATGATGTTTTTCAAAAATGCGGTCTAAAAAAAATTTGACTTATTCGCTCGAAAGAAGAACTTAAATTACAATGCAGTCGCATTCACTACAGGAGGTGAAGATGCGCCACCAACGACCGAGAAGGAAAGAAAGAAAGAAGAAAAAAAAAAAAAAAAAAGGCAATCCCCGAAGATCCAGAAAGTACGTCGTAACTGCAAAGGAGGGCCCAATGCAAGTACGGACAGAAGCACGATGAACGGCTACGGTGACCTCGGCATGTACAAAATGGGTAAACTAAAAGGAAGTTGCACGGCTTCATACATTCCTTTTGTGCGAAGTCGAAATAAAGGCTGGAAAGAAAGCTTACGATGCTAAATCAGGGTTGGGAGGAAATTGAAGTCCAGAGCCAAGAAAGTACAGCACGAGAAGTGAAACCAGCGGGCCCGGAGAGGTCCACAAAAAGTCTTCTCCGTGAGGGGAGAGGTGCCGAGACGACGAGGAGGCTAGCGTCACAACCGGCGCAGCCGGTGACGTGCCAACCCCGCCACGCGTCCCACAGACCTTCCGGGCCCAGTGAGAAAGTGAGCAGCACAGATTCTCGCGAGGGACGACAGAACGGGTGCACGCGCACTTTTATACGGGGAGTGGCGAGTAATGCGGCGATGAAAAGACAAATTTTTCCCACCCGAATATTTTTTTTTTTGCTTATGTGCTGAGTGACGAGTAAGAACTAAAGGCTGGGGGGAGAGAGAGAGAGAGAGACAGAAAAAAAAGAAAAGCCAGATGATGACAAGTCAGGGAGCGACAATGAAGGTGGCAAAGCTTCCACGTTGCACTCGTTGCACACTGTTGCCGGTGACAAGACTTTTTTTTTGCTTTTTTTTCTTCGTTTTCCTTCTTGCCACAGACACCACCTTGTCCTCCCTCATCGTCCCTCCCCACCCGGCGTAGCTGCTCCACTAGCGAGACACCTTCAGTAGGGAGTGAATCGGTTGTAGCCACTCCGGTAGACTGCAGTCTGTCAGAGAAAGAAGAAAAAAAGGAACACCAAATATAAGACTACATGCTAGCTACACAATCATACTTGATTGTCGGAAAAGATGCACATCTTTTCGATATTAGCCAAGGTAGTGCACGAACTTGATGATGATGATGAGGAGGAGCTATCTAAACTTCACGCCAGGCTAACAGAGTTTACGATTCACTTGTTCAGTTTGCTTTTGTTCAATGGCACAAGGGCCAGTAATGGCCAAAGAGTGCCAGGACACGGTAATGGACATGAATTTTCATGGTAAAGGACGTTAACAACGATTACTTTAAGTGGCTGTACGAGGGCCTAAAACTGGGCACTAGAGGTGCGTAAAACAGAAGTATTAAACTCATGAGGCACAAACTAGTGCACAAACTTGAATCCCAGTGCCAACTTTCACCGAGTAACAGCGACCGATCTCAAAGGATCCATTATGGTACTAAGAAGGGCAAAAAAACACAAGATACAGATGAAAGAAGAATGAGACAGGACAAGCGCTCATGCTTTGTGTGGCGTGTTGTTCGTTCCTCTGCTTCGTCTTCGTTTTTACCGCACTGTTTCCTGATTCAAGATGTTCAAGCAACTAGCCAACAAGTTCACCTGATTTTGAAACTAAAGTTTTTCGTAAACCCATCAGGTTTTACCACAAACCAAAAGGCAAAACAAATACCAAAACGCATGCTTTTGATGTACAATAGAACCTGGCAGGTTTATGAAACTAAACATTAGCTTGTGGTGAGAACTTGTCCTGTCTGGTTTTTCTTCTTGTGTTTTTTTGCACTTCTAAGTACCATCACGAAGACTTACAAGCTCGTCCAAGTATCTGTTCTCCTAAACCCAATCTCAAAAGGGTATGCTTTTGGCGTAATGCGAGTGCCAGATTCCATATTCGGAGCCACAAACATATCGTGGCTGTCTCTCCACAACGATGTGGGTGGTAGAAATGTGTTGTGGCCCATGCAATCCCACTCCACTACTTTTGTCAACGTACAGTAGAGCAAAAGGCAAAAGGCAAAAATAAGAGTCGGCAAGTGAAATTTCGTGAACAAAGGTTTTAATAATACAGTTACAATAAAAGGATGGAGAGAAGTGTTAGCTGGCATATATACACGAACGTACGGAATTTACTCGAGTGTAACGAGAATTTTTTCCCCCAGATTTTGCTACCTAAAGCAGATACTTGCGTTATAGCAGAATACCCAAAAAACTATTTTTCTTCCTTGATGCAATGAAAAGCCACCCCTAGCGTTAGAATCGTGGTCGCGTTACAAATGAGTAAATACAGTAAGTGTAATCAAGCAAGTCTAAATGTCTGCAGAGCACATGAGGCATTCGTGGAGCTCAGAAATAGCCCCTCTGCCTTTACTGCCCCTTCAATGACTTCCAATTGCTCCATTCTTACTCGTTCTTCCTACTGTGATGCCTTTATGGAGATTACTGAAGATTGGCAGCCATCAAAGGCAACCAAGAGCAACAAAGAAGCTGACTACTATGGACCAAAACTTTCACTCCCACAGTCGCGCTTGGGGGCTGCGTGCATAGTTGTCCCCATTCCCTTCTACCTAAGTTTGCAGAAAAGTAAATCACTGCTCCATCGCATTGTCTGAGCCTGTGCTTTTCTGTACTCTGAATAGTTCAGCAGCAGAGCTACTGGTTATCACATCTGGGATGGTCACATGACCCAAGCAGAAATTTCACGTATGACGTCACTTGTAGAGCGGCATGTAGATGTAGACTCTGGTTCTGGCAGTAGTGATGCTGGAGAAATAGAAGTGTGAGGTGGCACAGCACAGGTTACTGGAACCCAAAGCATGGGCGTCGGCAGGGGGGGTGGTGCAAAAGGGGCACTTGCCCCCCCTCAAGCCTCACCAGCACTTGCCCTCACCCAAGCTACACCAGTGCTCTCCCCCCTCCCCCCATCCGCGATGCACTGCTCGTTTGCACCACCCAAGAGAAAATCCTGCCGACGACCATGCTCCCAAGTGACACAGGCCAACCACTGACACTGGCAAAATGGTGACACTTATGCAGAGCCAGGCAGAACATTTCCTTTTCATTCCAATTCTGGCGGTGGTACGACGCGATACGTGAAATTTCTGCTAGGTCACGCGACTCTCCCGCATGTGACGGCGACTGTAAGTTGCGTTGCTGTGCTCTTCAGGGTGCAGAAACACGCCTCAGAGCCCCCGAGAATACACTTCATGTTGCTCCAACAAAGTAGACAGATGAGAGGGATGGAAGCAAAGCTGCAACGACATGCTGCAGTACTCACCCCATAGCCGGCGACTGGTCCTATGCTGTGGCCCAGGTAGGGGTCGGCATACTCCCGCCCATAGCTGTAGTAGAGCGAAGGGGAGCTGGGCAAACGGAAGGAACCAACACATTGGACACTGTAGCAGCCAGCGTTACCCCCAAAACCTCAGGAGACATTACAGTGATGCACACACACATGGTTCAGATCTGGTGACACGTGGTGAACTGTCTATACTCCGTTTCATGCATTTGGTGCAACGCTACGAAAGCTAGCAAGACTTCTTGCAGTCGATGCTTTTGCACCATGAAATGGTTCAATAATTTTACTACCCATAATGCAATTTTTTTATTGTTTTAAGAGTGAGTAATAAAATGAACATGCTTTGTGCCTCAGAAATATGGTCGAACCCCTTTATATATAAGAGACACTGATATAACAGACAATTGGGTTTAAGAGACACCAGTTCGCCTGCAATGAAATAGGTGCTCATAAGAAAATGTATACAGTAAAACCCCGTTAATTCGGACTTCACGGGACCGGAGAAAATGTCCGAATTAACCGAGGGTACGAATTATCGCGAATACGTTCAAAACACTTGAAAAATGTATCCTACACGTGTACATCAGACTTATTTCTTAAAAAAGTCGGTGATTGCGGTTTGCTTCGTGGAGACAATGTGCGAGGAAGTCACAATTTTGCGGAGTTCCTGCAGGTGACTTAGTCCGCGCACACTGTTTGAGGAAACCATGCAAATGTCCTTTAAGACGGCCAACTCCTGACGGCAACTCCTAAGTGGATGCGACGGTGGTGGTGGTTGTGGTTCGAAGAAGGAAAAGGCGCCTAATTTCTGCAGCCCGGTCGGGAGCACGGCGCAGAACGGCCGACGCAAGAACTAGCGGCGCTGCTGTGCCATCTTGCTTCATGCCTCACGCGTCGCGAGAAACGCGCAACGCGTCGCAAGCGCCTACTCTGCACGCGTCCGAGCTTGCGGCGGCAGGTGCGTCGGCCGACGCAAGAACTACCGGTGCTGCTGTGCCATCTTGCTTCATGCCTCACGCGTCGCGACAAACGCGCAACGCGTCGCAAGCGCCTACTCTGCGCGCGTCCGAGCTTGCGGCGGCAGGTGCGTCGGCCGACGCAAGAACTACCGGTGCTGCTGTGCCATCTTGCTTCATGCCTCACGCGTCGCGAGAAACGCGCAATGCGTCGCAAGCGCCTACTCCGCGCGCGTCCAAGCTCGCGGTGGCAGGTGCGTCACCTCCACGATGAGTAGGGCCCCTAACTTCATGCGGTGGAAAATTTTGAATTCTGCAATTCCAGATAGAGAAATCTGCGAAATTCCGCGGCAACCCTAAACATGCAAAATTCTGAGGCAATATTGAACAAATGCAAGAAGGCACATCCATGAATTTCATCCATGAATTTCGCAAAACTAGTTTCGGTTGTAAAGTCTTTCTGAAAATGATCCCCGCGTATTGCCGCGAAGCTAGCTTTCCTGCACAGCTTTCAAGCACTGCCGTGAAGCCACCTTGGCAGACCAGAATTCGACCTTGTTTTCTTCGGAGACATCATAAATAAATTTTTTTTTTTATGAAATGTGCTCGAGCTCTTTTTTTCTTATTTTGCCGTGCGATATTAGGGGGGTCGACCTACATTCGAGTCGACTTACAATAGTGTAAATACGGTACTAAAGACTTTTCGCGTTCCCGCGAAGAGGAAATAATAATAAAAAAAAAACGTAAGTTCCGTGATTTTTCGCGGAATCGACCTGTTTTTCACATTTCCGCGAAAAAACATAAATTCCGTGATTTTCCGCGGAATTGCGGAAAGCTAGGGGCCTTAACGATGAGCATCAGCCAACGCGCCAATGGGAGCAATGCTGTGTTGCCGTAGGCTCGTAGCTGATCCTGGTGGCCATGGCAAGTGAAGCAAAATTAGGGGTGTGCGAATATCAAAATTTTCGAATATGAATCGAATACCGAATAATCAAGAGATGCGATTTTTCTTACCCGTAATCTTTTGCTTTACCATATATTTATGTTGAAAACAATACATTTGTTAGCTATTTTAGTCTGTTATTGCACAAAAAAATGTCACCATCTGTACTTGCCAGGAAGCATATGACTAATAGTTGAGCTTGTGACTGTGATATCTTGGGTTTAATTCACATGTGGTAGCACTTTATTACAAAAAAAAAAAAAAAAAGCTTTTGTATCTGCCATGATAACTAGGGAGGCCGCTGGTTTGATACCTGCCATGGCAACCGTATTCTGATTAGGTGAAATGTAACAGTTAACGCCCGTGTACTTTAAAAATCTAAGCCAGTGGCGTAGTCAGGGGGTGGCACACCGGACCCGTGCCCCCCCCCCCCGAAATTTTCTTTCGCCATGGCATACAGAGTGATAAATGACCATTTCAAGGAGGTGACCTCCCCGAAATCAAGGAGGTGCCCCCCCCCCCCCCCGAAAAAAATTTCTGGCTACGCCCCTGATCTAAGCGATTATTAAAACGCCCAAGGTGGTCACAATTCATCCGGGTTCCCACACTATCAGTTTTAGCTCGTACGACCCCCGATTTTATCGCTTTCTTTTTTGCCCCTGTTCTTACAGGTCGAGCCACTAAGGCAAATAGGTGTACTTGGGGCGTCTTTCAAATACACAACAATAATCGTTATCTGGCTTGCTTTCATTCCCTTTCCCTAGAACTGCGCGCTCGCCATTTGCCAATCAAGAGTGCTCTGTCACGCCGATAGCCGCACGATCGTGACCATGAAGTACCGGCGCGCGGTGATAACGCGAGGAAAGCACGCGAGATAGATGATGTGTGACAGAAAGACGCCCCAAATACGCCTTTTGTTGTTAACGGAGCCACAACACGCGGCGGCGAGGGCACTATTTTGCCGCATTGCGACCACGTTCGGCGCACTGGCTGCCGACGGCAGTAAACTGACGTTGGCAACGCAGCGAGATCGCAGCAACGGTCAGGAGACGCTGCCGCGCGAGTGTGATGCACGTACGACGGATGCCCAAAAGCGCTGTCGGGAACGCAGCGGAACTACGCATTAACTGCCACAAATTTCCGTCCGTCGCCTTATGTGCGCCGCCGTTAGCAACAGAGAACTATATGTGATGACGCCATTGTAACGTTATGGAAAGTGCATGGCCTTTTCTTTGCCACTGCGCGGAAGAACCCTTGAGCTCATTCGTATGACCATGCTCTACCACCAACTCATTTCGGAACTATGAAGGGAATACATGCTCAAGTAGCGTCACAGCTAACGTACGACTCGTCAGGCTTTCTTTGACGCGTGCGCGTACGTTTGTATGGCGATCCGTTAGCGAAAACTGGTGAAACGCGTTACCTGCTGCATCGCACGTCAAGCTGAGCGTTCCTAGCTAGTTGCGTACAGTGCGTCGCCTTCTATCTAACTACATAGGCGCCGCTCGCTCTAACGTACGCGTGCATGTGCCCTTGTGCAGTGGCATTTTTTTTTTCTTCGTGCTCGCTCAGCACCGGACCGTGCAAAGGTGCGACGAGTATTTTGTCGGGCCAACGCAGCGGCGGCGAGTTGCCTTCAGTTCAACGAGCGATACGCACTTTATTGGTGCGCGGTCCCGTGCACAAGGGCGCGGCAGCGAACGGCGTGTTCGGTACACTTACAGGACGCTTACACGAGCGGTAACAGCGTTAAACCGCAAAGCCACACGTACTGCCGAGCAGGCAGTTTATGATTTAGATTCTTTTGAAGATTTTATCGTTGGTAGGTTTGTCGCGATGACGTGCCGGCGCGTTCGTCGGTAGCCGTCATCCCGTGCATTTCCGTGCAGGCATCACAGCACTCGCGCCGAAGTCGTAGTCATGGTCTACTGTCGATTCTCTTATCGTAAAGGCGCAAAATCGGAAGTTCTTCACAGTAACATACATGACTGAATATTCATAAAGTTCGAATATTCGAATTTTTCGAATATGTGGTTATCGAATCGAATACGAATATTACGAATGCAATATTCGACGAATATTCGAAACTTTCGAATATTCGCACACCCCTAAGCAAAATGGAACAGCAGCGCCGCAAGTTCACGCGTCGGCCGCGTGTGCCGGCTCGCGAGCGGAGCTGCGAAACTGAACGCGCAGCTGTCGTCGCGCGGAGCAGATGAAGCAGCGACAGAGAACACCTGAACACCTACCACGCACGACGCGAAACACGTCACGTGATCAGGGCGCAAAACGATCGCAGCGCCCCCCACTTTTCGGGAGACAGCGAGCGGCCACGCCGCATCCGTGGCGATCCCGTGCAGTTTTCCAACTGCCTCCATCTTTGCCAGTTGCTGATGACAGTAGCGATGCGCCTTTCATTTGGTTGAAAACCAGCGCCATGTTTTTTTTTTTTTTTGTGCCTCCGAGATGCAGAGCTCGTTCCTACTTCGTTTTAAATCTCGGAGGCCACGATCCGATCTCGGAAGTTTAGGTGCGCCGTCGATTTCGGACCCGAAGCGCGGCCGCGGCGGAATCCGCCGCTGCTTCCCCGTCGTGACCCGACCTACCTGACCTCGGTCGGGAGTTCGAATTGACCGAAGCGCGGTCGAATCTGTCCGAATTTATGAGAGTTTTCAATCCATAGAACAATGCACATTTTGGACGGGACCAGACGCCGCGGCCGAATTAACCGAAAATTCCGAATTAACGGGAGTCGAATGAACGAGATTTTACTGTACATGATACCCTGCATATAAGAGACACCTAATATAAAAGACAAGAACTGCTTGCTGGTGCATGTCTCTTATAAAGGGGTTCAACTGTAAACAAACCCTGTTGCTTATACGGTTGTCAATATAGGATGCTTATCGCTTAGTGTCTCCTCTGTTTTCGTATCACGGCCCCCGTGATCAGTTCTGGTAGCGAGCAGCCACAGTCGATCGCAGAGGCCACGTTTACAATGACGAAATCCAACTGCGAGATGCGCGGACTTCCACAGTCTGCTGATCGAATTTCTCGCATAGCTTTCACAGCGTTGCACCTTACGTATGAAATGGAGTATAGGGCAAACGAAGGCCTCAGCTTTCAGTCAACAATTAAGCAGGTACAGCGTACCATCAGCCCTGCAGACAAGGTATATAAGAAAACTTAATTTAAAACAGTCTGTAACAATTATCCATTTTAACAATGCAATTTTAAGAGCATACAACGTTTTATAAGTAGGTTCGGCTGTACTACATACCAGCATACTATCACTTCACTATCGGTTATCCTTCTACACGTTTCACTTTATCAGCAATCAATGCACACTGCTAGCAGTATTAATCATTGCACAGTCATCACTATCACAGCAGCCACAAGGGAGCAACCATCTTCTCAAAGGTCACATTGAAACTTAACCAGCATTCAGCATGTGGCTTGTGATAATGCCAGATTAAATGATCAGCTTCCAAGATGCCTCAAAAATAAGCAAGTAAAAATTTTCAGGCTATATACCTAGCATTCACTTGAAGTCTGTTATCAAAGTTTGAAATAGTTTACTGCATGTTTATCAAACTTAGTTCTTGAACACCGTAAGATAGTTTAAAGCTCAGTTCTAGTACACTGGTACACTAAGTGATGAACGCCATGTGAAAAAGTTTGAAGTCAGTATTATGACACACAGACAGCACAAACAGTTACAGAGAGAAGGCACTCACCCTGCCACAGCAGTGTAGGAAGCCACGGCTGGTTGCGCAGCCGCAGCTGCAGCCGCATAACTCCTCGCTGCTGCTGCTGTGTAGGCAGCACTTGCTGCATACGTAGCCTGCATGCAGCATTAGATTCTCAAGTTAGCAAAGGAAAGAGCTAGTTGGCAGTGGGTTAGTGCCGCCATGACGTGACAGAAGGAAAAACATGGTCACAAGACTGACAGTCGAGAACAATATTAAAGGGATATGGGATGATAACTTTGCGGCTGGTGTTTTGTGGCAGAACAAGAGTTTAACTGCTAAAAATGACAAATACAACCAGGTAATAAAAAAAAAAAAAGAGAGAGAGGTACGAGAAATCTTTTTTTTCAGTGATTTTCGGGTGTACCCAGCCCCCTGGCGGCCGCCAGCTGCAATACATCATGACATCCCCGCGCGCATTCAGCAGCAGCAGCCGCGGTGCGGCAGCGCATGTTTAGTCTGAAAGTCTGGAAACTTATCGTTTTGTAGGACACATGCTTTCTCGCAGTCGGTCTTCGGTTTTCAAGCATTCATCCCAGCATAAATGCCTAGCTGCTGCTGCACTGAAGGCTGTAGTAACAGCATCATAGGTTGCGACACACCATCACATACATTTCCTAGAGATGACAAGCTGCATATACAGTGAAATCTCGATACAACGAATCTCAAGGGACCGCTAAAAATCGTTCGTTATTTTGAAAAGTTATTGTAGTGAAAGTATTAAAAATTTACGCAAAAGTCGTAAACGCAACAACGTCAATCGCCTACCTGTGCATCCACGATCGCGTTGTACTCTACTAAGCGCAAAAAAACAAACACATGAAATATTACGGAACCAGTGCACATTTATTCGAGGAACAGCGCGATCTTAGCCTGATGGGTGCAGCTCGACTGCTGCGAGACGAACTCTTAGGCGTGTGCATCCTTCTTACGCACTTCGAACCATCGGCGTTAGATACCTAATGTTCCCGCTGGTTTGCGCGCGCTGTGTAAACGTCGTCTTCGCTCTCGTCGCCGTTTCCTTATGACGACAAATGACATGGATCTTATCGGTCGCCAGCTAAGCCGACGTGCATACTTCGTCGTCGCACTGTGCGTAGTGTTCAAACGTTTGTGAAGCATGCACGGGTGAATCATCGGCGACTTCATCCCATAGGTCACTCGCGTCGCACTTTTCACTGTCGCCGCATTCCTTTCGCGCTGCTTCCGATGCTCATCGTGAACGTACAGCCACCAATCCGAAGGAGAGAAAACAGCCGTGTAACAAGCGCACAGGTAAAGCTGCCCGACGAAACAAAGGCACGCGGCGAAACGCCGAAACCTGACGCGAAAAATAAGTGCAGGCGATGGTGATGGCGATAGGGCTACCGCACATTTGCCTAGGGCAGGCGCGAAGAGCAATACGTGGGCGTTCTGATGATGATGATAGCGGCAGGTACTGAGCTGGGCATTGTTTCTACAGCCCCGCGTAACTTTTTGAAATTGCTATTCGTTATTTTGAAGTGTTATGGATATACAAGGGCGATAAAATTCGATACGTTATTCTGAAACATTCGGTATTCTGAAATTCGTAGTAATGAAACATTTTTACATTAAACAAATAGGCATTTGGAGGGGGATTTTCGAAAAATTCGTTAATCTGAAAAAATCGTTAATCTGAGGTTCGCTATAACGAGATTTGACTGTATGGGCTTTGGAGACGTGCTGCTCAGCCATCTCGCCAAAGCTGGACGTGCCACCCACTGGCTACGCCACTGTGCAAACACCTTGAACTTTGGAGCCAAAACTGAGAAAGCTGCCCTGTCCCCACTTTTCCAGTAATTTCGAGTTGTTTAAGGGGAACCCTACCTCAGAATTTTACAGCAGTACTGTTGAACAAGAGGTGCTAGTTATGCAAAGAAAAGTGCACACGCTGATTCGTAGCAAAGAAAGCCTCACAAACTATTGAAATTTGCAGAGCCTGGAAATAAGTGAAGACATTTTAAAAACTAATATGCTAAAGAACGCTAGAAAGCTGCAGCGAGTATAAAACATAGCCAGAAACTCACCGGAAGTTGGTACCTCTCGGCGCCAGCATATGCGAGGAATGGGTCCTGGTACACACTGGAATAGAGTGAATCAGGCCAGAGGCTGAGCACCACATTAATGTAGTTGACTGATTATTCATTTATTTAATTACTTATTCACGATATCCTCTGGGTATACAGACATTACAGAAGAGAGTGGAAAAAACACGAAAAACAAGATTGTAAGTACAAAGAAGCAGCACAATGTTTCTGATAATGCAATAATAGTTAACGAGAGGCACAAGTAAACATGAACAATGATGTTAATACAGTCAACTGCCGATTTTTCGGACTCCCTAGGGGCCGCGAAATCGTCCGAAAAAATGAATTCATGCTTTTTAATTCCGCTCGAGTGGTCAAATCGCCACCTGTGTCCGAAATAGCTTCAATGGCTCCCAGTACACTTATCAGGCATTTTGGTAACACGAACGGCGGCGTGGTGCGTTCGGGTTGTCGCCCATTAAAAGCGTGCAGTATGCTTACAACTGCGCTGGACCTCGTGCATTACCGAGCAGTTAGCTGAAGATGCTTATCATAAAGAATTGTCAGCGATTAAGTCGTACTGGCGAGTTTGCCACCTGCCGCCATCACGCTTCCATGCATTCCCAGTGCTGATCCGTAAAGACATCGCCGCACTGCGCCGTGATAGTAACCCCTTCGTATTTTTATTCTGCTTTACCCCACAACACGTAAGCATTGCGGCAAAGCCGACTTTCGAACACTGCTACGGCCGCAAACAGATCGACTCGCGAAAGCGCTAGTTAAAACCTACGGAGACGATAGATACGGCAGAGGTTGGGGCTTTAAATAATACCGTTTCCGACCAGAAATTTGGGCAAAACGTCTGAAAAATCGAACGCGGAAACTCTTCCGCGTCTAATTTTTCGGATGTTCTTATACATTGACGTCTATGGGGCTTGTGACGGAGCCGCGAAAGCGTCCAAATTTTCAAGCATGTCTGAAAAATCGGGCGTCCGAAAAATCGGCAGTTGACTGTATATGGTGCTATGAAAAAGTCCCAAATGGTCAATGTTATGCATTCACAGTGCCATCTGTACGAGTAAAAAACACCACACTTCACCACCTCCTTTTTTCTTTACCCAGCAAGTGCTTGCACCTTTGAAAATGTAGGGAACTAGTATTTTTCTTGAGCCGTTGACTTATGGTTTCATTTCTGAGGTTTGTTTAGGAGGGCGCGTTGGTTACTGCTCCCATATCCACCTGGCAGTAAATTTGGTCAGGTCTTGCAGGCAGTTTCCATTTGATGCACCCGCAAAAACTTGCATTGACATGGTTTGTAATTTTTCGAAGGGTGGCTGTTTGATATTCGATCATTTATTTATTGTCCACAGTGGTGCAGCTGTTCGCAGCCAGGATCTAGTAAACACAAACGATGCTGTCATGCATGTGCATTTCCTTTATTAAAAACACACCTCATTATTCAAAAAGATGAAGGGTTTAGTGGAGTTTTCTCACTCATATCGTTTTCTGATGGTTGCAAAACCACGGCTTTTCTGCATGCGCTCACACACAGTAATTATGCTAAAGAAGGATAGAAAATTGGGCAAGTTGTATTACATATGCTATTGGCATGTATATAGGATTCTCTGCTGCAAGTCAGTCAAGCGGCAATCCCCATTTCGGACTGCTGCACAAATCCAATATTTCGCATTCCCAATAGTCCAGACCCCACCGAGAGTGATTTATCAGTCAGCAAATGTACTACACCACAACAGGTCAAAGATGCTCTATCAGTTTGCAAAGTGCAGGCCTTTGAAAATTTTGGCACATTACAGTGTGTACAGCATGGCGTATTTGCATAGAGGGATACTCACGGAGTGTAACCATGGAGTGCGGAAGCAGCAGCAGCAGCTGCAGTGAGTGGTGAAGGGTGTCGCGCAAAGGCGGCGGCGAACGGGGCCGCGGCCGCGCCCCGCGCTCGGCCCCGCTGGATCGCTACGCCCCGCAGAGCGGCCACTGCACACAAAAGGGACGTCACCGCAAACATTAGTGTGTTGAGGCAACACTCTTCTGCACAAAACTATCCACAGATGCACATTGAATTTGTGTTCAGAGACGCATTTTTCAAGCAGACTGCTTTTCAGGGCGAGCACATTATTTTTTTTTTTTACTAAACAAACGTCTTTATGAGAGGAACATTCAACGCAGCATCCAGTG
The DNA here is from genome assembly GCA_030522465.1 of Rhipicephalus appendiculatus. Taxonomy (NCBI): domain Eukaryota; kingdom Metazoa; phylum Arthropoda; class Arachnida; order Ixodida; family Ixodidae; genus Rhipicephalus; species Rhipicephalus appendiculatus. Next base: position 29,682 of record JALIZH010016104.1, read on the forward strand.
TAGTTGATGTGCACATGAAATCAAGAAGAGCACGGAACACAGTCCCACAAAATGTGTGTGTATGTTTTAAAGGAGGCGACACAAGTTTTACACCATTTTTTTTTTCCAGTTGCAATGTTGCAACGACCCGTCACTGCTGGAAACCTCGTACGGTTAAGTATTAGGAGACGTTTTTTAGCACCCAGTCGCAGTATCAATTTCAGAGGGCGCCAGGAGAGGACGGACCAAGCCTGGTTTGTTTGTAAACACAGATGACCATGTGAACAAACAAAACAGTGGTTCACTTACAACGTGCACCCCATGTACCATCGCATGGGCATTAGCGCTGCGTTGAACGGTAGCGAAACTTGACCGCTCAGATATCATAATTTCTATAGGATTTTCGACCATGCTTCAATATACATATAATCATGTTAATCAACTGTCACATCATACTGAGCATGATTGAATATTTTGAGATTCGGGTTAACATAATGTACTGAGTGTTGCTTAATATTGCACGCATATACCGTTTTCATTGTTACGTTCTTCCAACTTGATGCACTTACTGTAAGGGCCCTTCATGGGCCTGCAGTATTTTTATAAAGAAGTTGAACACAATCTATTGCTCTGCTTTACATCAGTCAAAGCACACACCCAGTGGTGGTCCAGCCAAGCCAGTTTCAGATTTGCTGCAATTTTAGGAGCAGGAAAAAAGAAAAAGCTATTTTTCGGAGCAGGTTTGTAGCAGAAGGAACTGTGTTTAAGGAGCAGGTTTCGAGCAGACAAAATGGAGTTTGCGATCGCTTGGAGTAATACAGCAGTAAGTTTGCAACATATTAGTGCGCATTCTTATTAATGAGCAACCACGAAATGCTGCCCCAACATAAACAAGAAAACCAAGTCAGAGAGCAGTCATTATTGAGGCTGTTTACATGAGATAATGCCACAGGCAGGCTTCACCCCAACACTCAAAATGTGCATTGTGGTAAAGCATTAGTGACAAGGTGAGCATAGCACGTACGGTTTCTGTGAGCGACAAGTGTCAAAACGTGATTCCCTCGTAGTTCTCGAGAAGAGAAGCATTGCAAAAAAGTTGCATGTATTAGGTGTCCAACTAACAGTAGGCAGGCAAAATGTGATGTTTGGCACAGTTGGCGCATGCAAGGTGTACTTGAATGGGTGCAGTAATGCACAGAGAGGTCCAATTGTAGCAAAATGGCGCAGTTGGACCACCACAGATACACCCCGATAAACTAGTCTATGCTAACCACTGGGTAAAGTGGCGAGCTGGGCTTGTTGGTACATAATTCTGGCACACTACAGCGCAAAAATACACAACGGACGGAAGGAACACAAACAACGGCGACAAGCGCTGAACTTTCAACAACCTTGACTGGAAAACTGCACGTATATTTATACTGTCCCGACATAGACTTCATCCACTGCACATGCGTAGATACGGCATCTCATTGTCAGCAAGTTGTAGGGAAGCCACGCTTATACAACGCTACCCCACATAGGCAATTCGTTCGGCTTCAGTAATTTCACGTTGATCCTCGTTTTGCTTTTAATGATGGAAGTGTTGTTTAGGTCGGGAGAGCAATCCTGACAGGTTATACAGTGACTAGCTAAGAAACCTTCATACTCCTTTCCATCACGCGCGTTTCTTTCAAGTTCAGCACTCGTTGTCGTCGCTTGTGTTCCTTCCCTCCGTTGTGTATTTTTGCTCTGTAGTGTGCCAGAACCACTGGCACACTATCTGGCTTTTGCCAAAGGCCTTGTACATGTCCACCCCACAACAAAGCAAGCAGAGCAGCGGTCAGATGAAGTATGGAAATTGCGTCACCTGTCTGCTCACCGTTGGGTATTGTCGGCGTCTTTTTGGTCTGTACCCGCGCTGTCGCATTGTTTACCTAGACACGGGAAGAACAAAGCTATCAGCCAGGACAAGCACACAACGCCAACGGCTCCAGAAAAGAAAAAAAAATTAAAACCCCCCATTCGTGCAAGACCATAGCAAGTATTCTGCATGCAATGTGGGCAGTCAGGACACCGGTGCCTAAAAATCGAGCTTAACAACAACGATAATTTGACAATTATTAAAGCTGCAACTGCATGGGAGTGCTGCTTTTTGTGACAACTGTTCATCATTACAATATTTAATAATTTGGAAGAATAGGCATCTACATTTTATGAACCTTGGTCTTGAAACATATGAACACACACTCAATTGCCCAACTGTGCAAAAACAGGGCAGTGAGGCAAGATTGTTGCAATTAAGCGACACAAAGCACGTGCAATTACCGATTCTAAGATTGGATGCTCATTCATCAAATGTAAACAATTCATATATAGCCTTTTTACTCTTGCTTTTCAACCAACTAGTAGCACAAGCATTACATTAGTGTCAACTGAGGAAATCACTTCACATTATTTTTGTGTAATTTTGAGACTTGTCTCGTTATAGAGTGATCTTTGTCTCCAATAAAAACTAGATTCATTATAACCACCATTTTGTTACAAATTCCTACTTGGTAATCTGTTGCAGTATCAAGTCCCATGCAGTTATGAAAAAACACTACTTTGCACCTTGTACAGTTAACATGCCAATGCAGTGGAGCTCACACATCCCTTTAAAAAGCCTTCAATGTGGCTATAACAAAAAACAAGGGCGGTTAAGCTCGATCAAATGAGGCACCAGCATATTCAAACTCAAATGCATGCTCCTTGCACTTCAAACCTGAGGTGTTAGTTTCAGCTCCCCCGTAATGCTTTCAAACATTGCCCATACAGTTAATGTGTTCCTTTGCCATTCACAATGTCATTATGCCCACATTTAAAAAAAACCTAGCCATACAATGAAAAAGGTGCAGTCAGTCAACTCGCAATAATTAAGACTTGGACAACACAAAGCTCAAGCAAGTTGCACCCGCTACCTTTCTATAACTCCTAAGGCCTGCCAATTCAGAAAAAGTCCACTGCAAATTTTAAGTAAAAAAAAAGTGCTTTTTACAACAAGGCCAGGGGTAGTCGTAACGAAGACATTCATAAGGTATCACTGACAATGATATGCTTGTATTTGATATATAGGCTAGTGCATAAGTTCGAAAGGTGCCGCTACCAACTGGCATCACAAATGCACAACTCTTTGTAAAGATCTTGCTTTCTAGCACATTTAACTCAACTTGTTTGTTATTCAAGCCTTAATGGTGCCTAAGTTTGATTTATTGCAAGTAGACTGCAACAAAGAACATTGTGGAATGAAGGATGCGCTAGACTGATGAAGGCTCTGCAACTTCAAGCCCGGTTTGACAGAACCTTGGGAGGCTACTCTCGGAATGGTAAGAGAACTGTAATTGATGGCCTGAAATGCCAATGCGATTACCAAACGCAGCTCAATAGCAGTGGTTAATAAATGGGCAGCTGCATGCCTACACAATAAGGTTACCTGCATAATGAAAGATTTCTTATGTTCTGGCAATATTGTAAGTATTATGGTGAATGACCTTTGCAATGAAGTTACCTGTATAATAAAGTATTAAGAGGGCCCTGAGCAAATTGTCCTAAATGCATTCAACTCAATCGCCAAAGAGCTAGGTGAGGTATTTGACCTCAAAAAATAAACCTGTAGACGAATTTGAATTCTGCGAGGCCCATTCTTCATGACCTACGATTTCAGCGATGAAACCTTCATGCTCAATATGAAAAACTAACATTCTAAAAAAATCTCTATAGCAAACCACTATTTTTGTATTCCCACGTTTTAACATTTCTAGTGGAAATTCCCATGGTGGCTTATGTAAAGCACTCCCAAGAACTGTGGTTAGGAGAATCTACAAGACATAACACTGCCACGCCACAGCTGTGATGAGCATTGCGAGATTAAGGGCCTAATGATTCGGCTAAAGCCGAATCATTAGGCCCTTAATCTCCGGGCCTAATGGGCCCGGAAATTTTACTCATAATGCACCACTTTTTTTTTTTTACTTAGATCGCACTGTTACAGTCAGTCATGTCATTCCAATTTTACAACAGAGTCTAGTCTCCTTTCGTTTCAATTGAAGACAATGTTACCCCCCAATAGTTTCCTCATTCTTTGCCTTATCAACATAAAAAGAATGCCTCTTTTACAGACTGCAGTTTAATCTGCTACATTTACAGAAGAAACAGGCCACGCCTTCAACTTCCTCGGAATGAATGCCTGTTGGCGACTTGGCTAACCTCGAATCAGCAGACCCATGCTTGACGATGGGCATTTCATCAGCCTAGCGCAGCCTTCGCACGTGACACTTTGCTCAATCAAATGCACAATAGACAGAGAGGAAAAAAGATCACGAGGAAGGAGGAAGTTGTTGAATGGATGTAAGAAAAAGTGTAAAAAAAAAGCACGAAAGAGAAAAGGTCAGAGGGTAGCCGTCAGGTTCCTTCTGCTGAGAGCAAGCATGGCTGTGTGTAGAAGTAAAAAAAAAAAAGTAAGAAGAAAGCAGTGATGCGGGTCAACACGCAGGCTGGGCAAGCAAGACGTTATGTGAAAGTCGAGTGAGAGGAATGTGGTTGCGCTCTCTTTAAACAGGAGCACCTGCGTGCGACGCTACAATCAACCATGCTTGTTTGTCAGCCGAGAGAGACCACAAGTCGGTCGTTGCACCCAGGGCCAAAAACAAACGCGGCTGCGTCCAGAGCTTCTCTTTGAGGGTGCAAGAAACTGGGAAGTGATAATGGCCAGTGATTGTTCCAATGCCTCACGTAATTAAATACAGACCTGCCTCTTGAATCTGTTTGTGAGAGCAGAAATTTGTAAGTTCAGTTAATCAACTCTGCTCGTACTTGACGGATTCTAAAAATTTTTGCGGCAGTCGATTTACGAGGCAATAAGCACTTTCAATGAAGCCATATGACAATTACTTGGAGAAGTGTTGCAGGGGCCCCTTAGTAATGGGACACAAAGCAGCAACAACATTCAGCTCTAAGTATCCAAAGTCACCGGCGTTTCACCTTCAATTATTTCTAATCTAAGACGATCAAGTTCTTTTTCCATTCACAAACCTTTTTTTAACTAGTGGGCTTCTGCAAAAATGATGTGCCAGTCATCGGCAGGCTTACCGTTGAGAACATCTCAAAAGACAGACAAAATAGCTAGTGTGCCTGTCACGAGCTTCCCTTACAACACCCTCAAGAAAGATGAAACCGAGGACGCAGCCAAGTTAGTCCCCCCTCGTAATATGTTCACGGGGGGTGGGGTGGGGGGAGTGAAACACCCAGACACTTTCCATCAGGCACCGACAGAGACACTTGCCGCACACACAACTAGAGAGGCAGAACAGACTCCCCCCCAAACTTTCCCACATTGCCTCTACCAGCAGCAGCCAACAGAGAAACTACGCAAGGGTGCGCTCCCCGCCAGGCCAACAGACCCTGCCCAATCCTTGATCAGCGCAGAGAAAGTTATCAGTTATTAGAAAAAGGGGTTACTCCTGCATTAGCTGGTACCCTGCCCGATCCTTGATCAGTGCAGAGAAAGTTATCAGTTATTAGAAAAAGGGGTTACTCCTGCATTAGCTGGTACCCTGCCCGATCCTTGATCAGCGCAGAGAAAGTTATCAGTTATTAGAAAAAGGGGTTACTCCTGCATTAGCTGGTACCCTGCCCGATCCTTGATCAGCACTGAGAAAGTTATCAGTTATAAGAAAAAGGGGTTACTCTTGCATTAGCTGGTACCCTGCCCGATCCTTGATCAGTGCAGAGAAAGTTATCAGTTATTAGAAAAAGGGGTTACTCCTGCATTAGCTGGTACCCTGCCCGATCCTTGATCAGCGCAGAAAGTTATCAGTTATTAGAAAAAGGGGTTACTCCTGCATTAGCTGGTACCCTGCCCGATCCTTGGTCAGCACCGAGAAAGTTATCAGTTATTAGAAAAAGGGGTTACTCCTGCATTAGCTGGTACCCTGCCCGATCCTTGATCAGCGCAGAGAAAGTTATCAGTTATTAGAAAAAGGGGTTACTCCTGCATTAGCTGGTACCCTGCCCGATCCTTGATCAGCGCAGAGAAAGTTATCAGTTATTAGAAAAAGGGGCTACTCCTGCATTAGCTGGTACCCTGCCCGATCCTTGATCAGCGCAGAGAAAGTTATCAGTTATTAGAAAAAGGGGTTACTCCTGCATTAGCTGGTACCCTGCCCGATCCTTGATCAGCACCGAGAAAGTTATCAGTTATTAGAAAAAGGGGTTACTCCTGCATTAGCTGGTACCCTGCCCGATCCTTGATCAGCACCGAGAAAGTTATGTTATTACAAAAAGGGGTTACTCCTGCATTAGCTGGTACCCTGCCCGATCCTTGATCAGCACAGAGAAAGTTATCAGTTATTACAAAAAGGGGCTACTCCAGCATTAGCTGGTGCTTATATCTCGCTTTAAAGGGACACCAAAGAGAAAACCCGATTTTTCTCGTACCAGTAAAATGCTCACCAAAACATGGAAATCTCACCAAAACATAAAAAATACACTGAAATTGGGGACGGAGATTTCGGTGCAAAACTTAAAAATGAGACTTTCCCCTTGATTTTTCTCATATATTAAAGCTATGATAGTGAAATAACAACATTAGGGTTTCCATAGTAAAATTTATCAATCTAAACCAATTCATTGCTTCACTTCAGTGTCCCTTTAAAGCACTAGGATGTTGCACAAGCATGACAAAGAAAAGTATTAGCAAAATACAGGCTTAAAACTGCATAATAGTGAGTCATTGAGCTAGTTGGTTTTAATAACAGATGGCTAGACTGCCTTGCCATCTAATGCAGCAAGTACCATTGTAACTTGCTGCCCCAAAATATTTTTAACATGCAACTTATTTTACCTTGTACCCAACAGGTATACATCATTTGAACATTGTCTAGTGGTCATTATGACAGAGAATGAACTTTCACAAGACTTCATAAAATGGAATGCTTTTTGCACACGCATGTGTGCAAAAACCTTTGCAAACAGCCAAGCTGCTGAATGATTTGGTCTCGCATGACTAGCTGCAAGAATTTTACTTAGTTGAGCGATTTCTGGGGTTTAATATTCAGAAATTGCGCAGCATTCACACACAGGCGACTGTTGTGGGCTACAGGCTATATTTGACTACCTGGTGTTCCTTTAATGTGGGCCTCAAAAGGAGCCCATAGCTACATTTTACATTCTACCTCCATTGAAATACAGCTGCAAACAAAGACATCACCTCCAGCCTTGCACACAGCAGCACAATAAGGCAGGTAACTTAGTTTGTAGCAAGGCTACTGTTCCAAAGATACACTCCATTTCATAGGTCAGGTGCAACACTTAGGAAGCCAGTGAGACTTCCTGGAGTAGATGCGTTGCCACCAAGAAATAGTCCAATGATTTAACCATCAGTAATGCGATTTTCTTTTCATTTTTAGACAGAGTAACGAACGAAGATGCTTTGTGCTTTAGAAATAAACAAACCGTGCTATTCATGCGGTTGTTGAAGGTTATTCTGGATCACTTAGTCTGTTTTGATATCGTGGCCTTCACAATTAGTTCTGGTAGCGCGCAGCTGGAGCCTATCACGGAGGCTCGGTTTGCAGGGACGAAACCCAAGCGCGAGACACGCGGAGTTACACATTTTGCTGATGAACGCCTTGCATAGCTTTCACAACGTTGCACTTCATGTATGAAACGGAGCATAATGTCACTTTAGATTCCCAGGTCAGGATGTCTTTCACTTCAGTTGTGAATCCTTCAATCAATGTAGGGGTTTCCATTGTAGCTTTATATTTCATGCATCTACCTCGACCTTATGCAGAGTTTGGTCACTAACTACAAGCAGTTTGAGAAACTCTTTGAGGACGAAAAGGGCAGAGTCTGTGTGGCAGCGGGTTGCGACGACCCATCCGTGCTCTAGGGCACAACCTTTGCAAGCAGAGGTACGTTCCTTGGTTTGGTTCCCTTCAGAAGAAGAGGAGATCGAAAGAAAAAATCAAGTGAGAGAGAGCAGAAAACAGAACAAATGAAGAAGAAGACTGGGGCCGTGCGGCAGGCAAAATGCTCTCTGGTGTAGTTATACACATCCAGCAACCACTCTAGCGCAACCCCACGCACGCGCAACTCTGGCCCGAGCAAGCGTGTGTTGTTTCAAGGCACAGCCACCAGGCACAGCTGCAGACGCAAAAAAGGAGCGGGGCCCCACTGGCACCCTCCCCACCGCTGCCACCATTCTAGTTCAGAAATACGTTCACATCACATCATCAGCCTGGCTACACCCACAAAAGGCCTCTCAAATGTTATGCCAACCAGCCCGGTCCTGTGCCTACTGTGGCCATGTTATCCCGGCAAACTTCTCAGTCTCATCTGCACACCTAACCTTCCGCCTACCCCTCACGCGCTTGTCTTCTCTTGGAATCCAGGAATCCAGTCTGCATCTCTTACAGCGGTTATCTTGTTTATGCATGCGCTACATGCCCTGCCCATGCCCATTCTTGATTTCAACTAAGATGTCTTTAACACCCGCTTGTTCCCTGACCCACTCTGCTATCTTCTTGTCCCTGAAGGCTACACTTATCATTTTCCTTTCCATGGCTTCCTGCGTCGTCCTCCATTTGAGTTAAACTCTCTCTGTAAGCCTACAGGTTTCTGAAAAATGTTTTATCGGCTGCTTAAGTGTTTGTTCTGTCAGCAGTGCCACCACAATATAAATAAAGGCCTATATCATTTGAAACATGGCTGTCAATTCTGAAGAGAGTGTGTACTTGGCTGCTACGTATGGCAGTGCCTCGCTGAAATCTTCGATCTACAGCTACGACAGCAAAGCACAACATTGCACTATTCCAATAGTCAAGAACCTTCTTTCTCTTAATGAAACTAAATCGAATCTGATGCAGGCAGAAGCTACACATGCTTGCAAAGTTGCCTGAACATTCTGTACTCAGTCTCTCTTCAATGCTTTCCCTATGAGACTCCTATCCCTCTGGCTACTGCTATTCCCAAAATGGCTGCGGCAGTCGGTGGGAGAGGGGCACTGGGGCCTGCGGGAGGTGTGAACCGTGCGCTCATTCTCAGAAAAAAACTTGCAGGAAGGTTTTTTTTTGTAACTTTTCCCCAAGGCGAGCAACATTCTTTCTCGAGCGAGTGGGCAGAGTTGCCTTTTCCGAGGTCTTACCTTTGACCTCCAATACACAAACTTTTCCCCATGAGCGCTTTAGCTAACGCCGGCCTCTAAAGCCTCGGAGATGGGCGACACACTCTGAAGGAACGAAAGGTCAACAAGTCACACCACTGCATGACGGCAAGTCCGCGCACACCCGCGGCAGAGAAAAAAAAAGCACACCACCCCCGGCAGAGTTCGTCAACGTGTGCGCTACACTAGGCACACCCGGAACCACCAAGCCTGGTTGGAGACCTTTCCCGAGTGATCAGCTGGCCCCTGTTTTGTCAAAGCACGTGCGTTTTTTGCTGCATCCAAAGACTGCAGCAGCGAAAAACTGGCGAGTTCAAACAGTTATGGGCCAAACAAGCTCTAAATAATAAAGCAGCCAACTGGTATTTGAAAAAGACCACAAAATGGGGAAGGCCTCCACACAAGCTCGGTTGGCCCAAACAGCACAGGTACCACCCAAGCCCACTGTGGCTGTACTGGCTAGTTGGCCATCAATTCAGCAACAGTGGCAGATGTGCACAGCTTTCAGACTCAAAAAACACTTGACACTTTCTGCACACAACAAGGTGGTGGCAGGTGTCCCCCATTGGGGAAAGGGGTCACCAACACTCACCGAAGTGCTGGGAAAGTGTAGGGTGAAAGGAAGGGATCGCCAAGGGGCAATTCTTTATAAGTAAAAAAAAAAGGGGGGGGGAGGGGGGTGATATAAGGCAAGTTTGAGAAAAAAAAATCATTTAGAGAGAGGTGTGTGATAACACCAAGTCAAAAGGGTGTCAGGGTATGTTGGGAGAACTGCACCCATGGGTGCAGAAGATATGAGGGTAGGAAGGGATTTGGGAAAAGGGGAGTAGACAGAGTAAGGAACGTGATGAAAGAATGATTAGGTGAGGAATGTGGGAATATGTGGATTTAGTCAGGCAGCAGGTCAGAGAACATTTCACTGGTTTAGGGAGTGCCAGAAATTAGGGAGGAAATGAGCTCCAGTGGGGGGGGATACGGGGAGCAAGAAAAAGGCATGGGGAATTGAGGAGGGCAAACTGGCCGGAGAAGTAGGTAAAAAAGACGTCCATGCACACCTCGATCTTTCTGCCTTCGACAACTGTGCCGTTCAATTGCTCTCGTGCTCGGTCCGCATCCGCACTAGTTGCGAACGTGACAAAACCGAAGCCCTGCATGCAAGAAAGAACAAAAGGCAAAGAGGGGCAGCGCTCCAGACAGCAGAGGTAATGTTTTTTTTAAAAACTGTCCACAGGTCAAAAGATCAACCATGCACCACCACGCACGGACTGCCTGCACCCCTGCCGGGCCTTGGAAGGAAATAAAAATCCCGCACACAATGCAGCGACAAACTTGGCAATGCCTCCAGAGGGGAGCACGGGCAGAGCTAGAAGGCCGACAGGTCAGAGACCTATCATCGCATTCACCACTGCCCTGCTCCTTCTGATGACCCGCCACAGACGACAAAGCAGTGCAAGGTGCAAAGCGCTCTTGGGGTCGCAGGCTCAGGGTCGCAAGCGGTGACCTGTCACTAGAGGCTGTGCTGGTGGAAAAAAAAAATGGTACAGGCAGCGATCCCACTGGCCTGTGATTTAAATGACGGCAGTGAAAATACAATTTTTTTGATCAAGTACAGCTTCTCCGGGAACTACCAAAATCATCAGCACGTAAGTGCTATGGTACCACCCCCCTCAAATAAGGTGCTAACTATATTTTTGATGGACCAGAATACTGTAACCCCATTAATAGGTAACGAACAGCAATAATACAAAAGCTATCAGTTATTGCGCAAGTATTGCCTCACATATCACCTAACTGCTTGTTCTAATGAGTTTTTATCATTAATTGCTGACCATCACGGCAAAGGCAATTAAAGCAACAAAGCAGCTTTAGAGGCCCAATTTCTGTTAAGGTAAATGCAGCAGGTGCGACGGCAACCTCGCAAAGAAACAGGTCCTCTTTTTTTATGCAAGAGCAAACACAACAGCTCACTGCTGTTTGCATCGCTGCACCTGAGGCCTAAAGTAAGCTCTTGAGAAATGTGAGAGGCACATGAAAGCCATGCAATTTCCGAGCACCGCAGCATCTGCAAACCGCCAACTCCAGCAGACCATGAGCTGCGACCGCCACCACGCGCCATGGCGATCAAATGCAAGTCACCCAAAGGCCCGGACCGGTTTGCATGTCCTTGCGTTATTGCAGTGATTTATTTAGGCATGTTTGGTTGCGTTCCGTGCACCAAAAAGAAAAAAAAAATGTCACACAAGAAAGTAAGAAAGAAAACAACAAGCTCAGTATAAGCAAGCTGGCAGAGCATTGCCTGCAATGTCCCTCGCTTTCAAACTGCTCCCAAATTCCTTCAAGCAGGTAGCTGGTTTCGCGATCAATTTACTGAAACTTCACTAGCTAAGTTGAGGAATTAATGTACGGAAAGGCTTAATGCTCTATCTCATTGCAGACTGGCATGACATGACGTGACATGACAAAGCTACATTACTGCGTCATCAGTCCACGAGAACCGGTACTTGTACATGGCTGAAGAAATTACAAGAGATGCATGTATCTTAGAAGGAACAGCAGTGTCTGCAATGACATAAGGATGCCACTTTTAGGTCACTGTCTCGGGAATGAGCGCATGGTGACAAAACTACCATTACCACAAAATGAAAACAAGCTGGTTTAATGATGCATCCCATTAGATTTAAGAACAATATAACCACAAACTGATTTAGGTTTTTTAAGAGGGACATAATACAATGCTGCAAACATCACACAGTGTTTCATAGGCCAACTCCCAATGAGATGCCAGCAAAATGCCAATAAGATTAAAGCAACCGTTTGGGACGTGCGCAAACGACCAGCTCTGTCAGCTTGCTTCAGAGTGAACGAGCAGCTGAAGACACCTCTCCGGAGCAGACAACATGTTCACAGCTTGCAGACGGGGGCATACACACACAAACACTTCTCAGCAACAAATGTCAGTGAAAATTCTAGAGGCAACGTGATGCAAATAAAACAAACAGCGAGTGCAGAGAGGAGCATGGAGAAAAAAGTGCGGTTACTGCGCGGTTACTAAAAAAAAACAGAATGGCCCTGGCATTGCTTCACCTTCTGCCACAGGTAAGGAGCAGGCAACCACGGGAGCATGCCACCCGATTCGCTTGCGGCACGCAAGTCTTGAGCTAGCTTACAATCCTACGGTGGTGCATGCCTCTCGGTGGCTACAACACTTCCCATGACGAGGCCACCAGTTCCCAGCTGATGTGGCAGTTACACCAAAATTAGTGCACAACATACAACAGCTGAATTGAGCAGACCCTGTTACAATGTTTCCTAGGCTTTCACACAAGATTAGGAATGGAGAATCGCTTCACCATTGAAGAAGTGGTTTATACCATGCCTCGACAACGCATGGCGCTGAAAGCTACTTGATACAAATGGGCCACAAAACAGCAATACTTTAACTACGTTAAACATCTGCAAATGAATATATTGACCTCTAGTTGTTTTTAATGCAGCTGCCACAACAGCGAAAGCGATCGCCTCGTAGCATAAGATAAAACTTAACCATGCAGGAAATTCTTCTACACAGTGTGTATCAACGCTCAGCTTGGCAAGGCACTACCATCACTACTTAGCGGTTAACCAAACTGTTCTTTCATTCCTTGCAAGAAAGTTTACTCCTCGGAACAGACATAATGGATGGTCCGAGTAACAAGGAAACAGGCACGTCAACACTACGTGGCAAAGCATTCGAAATACCGATACCCTGAAGTTGCTGCACAAGCTCTGGAACAACGAAAAGCACCAATTCAACTCTTCCCACACTGATAAACACTGAAGGGGACAGAAACATCAATGAGCTGCAAAATAGCCTGCTAGCTTTTTGTTTAGCAAGACCCCTACAGTGAAAATTTTAATGTAACACAAAATATTGTGCAGCTGTTTCAGAGCTTGTGCAGCTTCAACCACGGAGGAAATTCATTTCTTCAGAGCCATGCAAAAAAGAACAAACCCTTTGTTCCTCAGTGAAGACAGGGTCCGACAAGACAGAACTTAAGCCACACAAATCGGCAAACAAGACTTGGTGCAGCTAAGATTTTCTTTTTTAGATTAAATCGGCAACGCGTGGTGCGAGCATGCTCACCAAAGCTTTTCTTTTCACCGAGACTGAGCAGAAGGTGAATCAAAGCTAGAGAAAGCAAACTAAAAAAAAAAAAACAAGTAAAGTCAACAGAGACTTTGGTTTTAGAGACAGTAACATGATTAGGTTGATGACAATAGAAAAAGAGGCAAGCCATAGAGAGAAAAAAAAAAGTGCACTCGGAGAGATCGCCTTCAGAGCAGCTCAGTGGTTTCAATGCAACACGTGTCATCAATGAAGATCATTGTCAGGGTCAACAAGAGGTCAAGAACTGTCTTGTCACAAGGCCATGTCACAGAAAAAAAAAAAAAGAAAAAAAAAAGGAGGAAGAAGGAGAGAAAGACCATAACCAACTAACATAGCAAATGCTCCTCTATGAGACAAACCACCACCGTATGCCATGACAAGAAGCGCCAAATACTGGTGTCAGCAGGGAGAGAGAGAGAAAAAAAGGGGGGGGAAACGAGAGAAAAGAGACAGCGGGAAGTGGGGATGTGCACACAGGAATGGTCATATTAACGAGGGTATGGAACAAAGGCATAACAAAACAGTTAAATGAACCAGAGGGGGAAAAAAAGAATAACCTGATGTGCTATTAGTACTACCATGCTAGAATAGAAAGTCAATCTGCTCTGAAGAAGACGGAATCTGCACTTAAGCCGGCGCACAAATTTCAGAATGAACTTCCGTTTAAGCAGTGAGCCAAAATCTAACTGGGACCGAACGTTGACTACTCGCATCCTAAGCTTGTCAGAAAGCGCACACACTGAATTTGTGGAATACTTTCTTTAGCCTTTATGAGCGGTGCCAATCTGAGGCTGAGATTAAAGCCGTCCTGCTTTATACATCAACATTAAGGTCACAGGTAAAGTGGCTACCGTGCTGCATAATCATATGAAAAAGAACCCAATGATCTGAAGTGGGTGCCCTAGTCATTTTTAGTGGTTGTGGCAACAGATTACTCTAGGGTTCTTCACAGTTAATATCGCACAGACCAAAATTTTCATTAAAAGGAAGTAAATCCAATAGGCTGAACACATTCTTTCGACATTTTGCTTGGGCTTGTTTTTTATTATTTAATAATGCAAAGCATTAAATTAATAATAGCAATGGCAACCTTTCCTTTGCAAAATAAAGAAATGTGCAAATTTGGTTAAAGAAATCAGTTTAGGATTGAAATGTTTATTAGAATGGACTATATTTTCTGCAAAGGCCTTGCTCCTACTGCATAACTATGGGTTATTGCACAATGCAGTTCAGACATTTCACTCGGGGGCCTAATATTAGTGTTGAGCCACAAAATACGATGCTTTGATTGCTCTGCTAGTTGTCATCCAAAATTAAGAGATGAAAGCAACACATCAGAACTAGAAGTGTTAAGGGTGTCAAGTGATCTAAGCTGCATGGACTAAACAGCTAATCTGGAAATATGCGAGGCCAAAAGGAAATGTGTAGAAATATGTATATGACCAAAAGGATATGAGCTATGCAAAATGAGCACCAATGTTGGGATATGCCTACCCTCTCGGATGAACGGCCATGTGCCTGTGGCTAATAGTCATAACATCAGCGTGCAAAGCAACGTGCAACATGTTGACATGCACACACCAGCATGTTGTCTGGGCAAGCCGGCACCTATTTTATGGCTGATGTACAGTGCTCACAAATTGAAACACGACAATTTAGGGCTAAGTAATTAATGTGCATACTTTTGTTTCCATCTTCAGAAGTCATATTGGCCTGATTGTGGCTCGAACACTTACATCAGAGCCGACGTTACCTTTCACGGCCGGATTTGTAGCGACGTGATGCGGTTATCTTGAACAGTTGCGCATACCAGCCGTTATGCAAAAAGTTCCCACGTTGAATTTAACTCCATGAGCACTTAACGTGGGCCAAATCCTGGACTTTTAAATACAGTACAAGTTAACGGTGCCTTGTATCAGTTATTCAATAAATGATTGTATCTAACAATCCCAGCCTTTTTGACCGCACAGTGATCCCTTTTTTTAGAAACTTAAATCAGACATAATTTTACTTTGACTTCATGTGTAGTCTTTTGAAAACTCCCATTTTCTGAAACACTGATGACAAAACATTGTTAACTCTCATTCATTTATGCCTCAACCAGCCTAACAAACTTATTTGGGGGAGCGCTAACTGATGGGACAAGGAAAGACAAAGCAACAGGCTTAATTGTCAACCCTTCAGAGTTCAGACGTGCCTCAGAGGAGATGCACGCATGAAACTCAACGTATAACAGCCATATGACCTTTTGCGCAGTGTCAAAACACGCTTATTCTGCATAGAGTCTCAATATTTGTTGAAATAGTAAACGAATCATGCATAATCCATGCAAATGCAGCCGTCAAGATTGAAGAATTGTCAGGCTAGTTTCATTTGTTTTTTAGGAAATGCATATCCTTGTGTGCTTAGTGTCGTGTAAAGCTACTCCTACGACTTGCAACCAGGCTGTGTACCCCTGCAGTGCAAGTGTTCAGCCATTTTGGATATCTTGCAGTCAGTAAACTTCTGCCGCTACAATACAGTCGTCCGCAATATGAGAGGCAACACTGGATTTGTACTGGCATGATACTAGCAATACTGGTATCATGCTGATATAAATGTGACTTAGTGATTTGCAAGAGGTACCTGTCCACTTGAGAATATAATGTTATAAACGCTTTTGTGCTTGCCAATTGCGTTTAGTTGCTATGACCTTTTGAAGGTAATTTCAGTGCTCCCTTTCACATTGTTGATGACTGTACATACTTGTCGTATGCTACCATACGTCTACAAATCCCAATGTTGGTGCTCATCTTGAAAAGCTCGCTTCTATTAACATGCCCGAGAGTAATGGCCAGCTGGAACAATATTGGCTGCCCAAAATACCGTAACAAAGCTAAAGTGAGAAACAAAGGAGGAGGGGGGGAGAGGAGGGGGGGGGGGTAAGCAGTGGCGCAGAAGCAACTCTCTACTGTAACATCACGGGCCTTGCTTGGCATTCTCAGACGGTACGACGACAACAGGCTAACAGAGGCGTGTGAGTGAGTACTCGATAGAAAGAAAGCAGCATGTGAGGTGGTGTAACGTGGCGATGAGGGTACGAATATTTGTGGGGGGGGAAGGGGGGGAAGAAGAGGAAGTGTGGTTGGGGCCAGGGTTTTTGGGGGTGGGTTCCTTGTTAGCAGATTGCCTCCTGTTGCCCCCCTCATAGAGGGTGGGAGAGAGGGAAGGGAACGGGTCGAGCAAAAACACTTTCTCCACTCACTCAATCTGGCGGCAGAGATCGTCTCTGGATTTGGCAGTTGAACCCTGGTACATGGAGCATCGAGATGCCATCTCGCGTCTTTGCAATCACGCTGGCCTCGCTAAAACTGTGCAACTATCAACTCTGCCTCCAACCTTCCAGGCAGTAACCTCATCACATTTACTATAAATAGCATGTGTTATCACAAAGTAAAGCTTTTAGATGAAAGTTAGCGTTGTGTTTGTGTCTTCTCTCTCAGTCCCTGTCGTGTTGTGCTGCTCCATGTAATAAATACCAACCGACTGGCACAGCAACGTGTACACAGCACTTTTCTTTGCTCAGAAGAGTAAAATAGTCTTTTTCCACACAAAAAAAAAAAAAGAGCTCTGGAATGCTCACCTCAGTATCACTGACTCCTCACCACTAAAATATACATTAGATACCAATGGTAAGCATCTTAGTGGCATGTAAATTACTTCCATTTTGAATCATTGCTCCTCTTGTGTGTGTAGTTTGTATCCCTAGTGGTACCTTCTTGAATTTTTTGTTTGCTGTCTTATTAACATTGCATAGTGCCGCCACCCCTGATACAGGCGTAAAGAGGGCTGTGGTACATGCAAATAAGATAAATAAAAATGACTTTCAGTTACCAACAGTTAATGACGTTAACTTCGCACCGGACAACTACAATGAAACAGCTGAACATGAACTGCCCTTGCACGGCCAATGTCCACTCCCTGCTCCATAGCTTGCAAGTTATGTACACGATATAACTACAACTCTAACAAACATGCCTTGGCATTCTACAAGTGTCCAGCTGCGCTCGTGTCTCTGATGACGCTGAACAAGTGCCTGAGCTTGAGCCATGCGAAAGAGTTATCTTAAGCATTGATAAACGGCCCGTTGTAGCGTATTTACATGCAATAGTAGTAAATTTAGTTACAAGGACAAGGCAGAAGCTGTTTGCAAATGTAATCCATGGCTGTACAAGTTTAGAAGTGGTTAGTCATTCTGTTGTTATTAAGAAAATAGCTTACTGCTCGATTTGGGTTGCCTTATTCCTTATGAGAATCTACCACAAACGCTGCAATGTCCCAACTTGCTTCAAGATGGCTTTAGATTTTGCACTTAAAAATGAAACGCCCAAACACAGCCCTGTGAGGTCTATTGTACTGCTTTGATAAAGAAACGTTTTTCTCAGATGTCATTGTAGACTAGCAATGCTATTTGACAAGTTAAGTGCAAAACCATCTAGTTTCGCTTTGATGCGACTGAACTAGTACTACGCGTGCACACGCTTATTCGAAAAAAGGTAAGACTCTGAGAGCGGTTTTATCACACGCAACAAGGTTCAACTGCCAATGTTTCGTACCCAAATGTTCATTACTTAAACCTCAGCACAGCTTCACAAATGCTGTCAAGAAAGAGAAAAAAATAAGCGAGTAGAGGGGAGCAACCAAAACAAAACCCAAAAAGATGAAGAGAGAAAAAAAAGGCTTTGTGCGGAATGCATCATGGTTGTCAACAAGAAAACTTGTGCGCATCACTTGCTCAACATGTCATGAAAAGATATTTACTGAAGTCTATTGAAGCCTATGGCTCGCCATCACGTCATCTACAGTCTTTAAAAGTAGTGCAATTCATCTCACCTCGTATTCTGGTGTAGCAATCGCAAGTATCATGTCACCATCTCTTAAACTTGAATATCCACACGCATTAAAAAATGAGAGCCCCACTGTGATGCAGAATTCCATCAGTTTATTTGATTACTTGTATCTAACTTAACCCAAACTAACCTGTGAGCTTTGGCATCTCATCAAGTGAGAGCCCCTTTGATGACACTTTTACGCTAGGCTTTCAAGAGCTTGCCAGTGACAACTTTCAGAGTGCATGACTCGGCAAGACTGGTTGCAAGAGTGCTAGAAGATAGCCTTGGCGGGAAGGTTTACGGCATGCCGTATCGCCAAAGCTTTGTCCACATCATTAAATGAAATGCTCCTTTATTCTACATTGATCATAGATGCGTGCAGTGATACAGTGCCTTCACGCTATGTTTGCTTGGAAGTTTAGGCCAATAAAGGTAGAACACACAAATGCTCAAGGGCACCAGCCAAAGATTAGAGAAATCATTCCTATAGGACCTAATCATTTGCTGTAGCAGCGTTTTCTCTGGCAATACGAAAAGCAAATTCTATGGGACTGGAGAGTAAGCTTGAGATACAAATGCATTCAGTTTTCCTGTTACCACCATGAGGCATTCCGAATTATGCCTGACACTCCACTGCAGGTAAAGAAAATGAAAAAGGAAAAAAAAAAAAGAATTATGAAAGCCGGTAAATGAACCTGAAAACATCAACACCAGATGCTCTTTGTTCAAGTGCAATGCTCATCAAACAATTGTCCTGCCACAAAAATACAGAGCATCTTGAAAAAAAAAAAGTTTAGAAGAATTAAAACATAATGATGGAAAAGCACAGGTAGCGGCACTGTAACAAAAGAACACCAGTCAATGAACACTCATTCAGATAGAGGACAATAAGACGGGTGCCGGCAGGGCACACTTCTGGCACACTGTGACATTTGCTTCCCAGTAAGAGAGTTTTACATGTGAAATCGCAGCAACGAGATTGTTATTCATTCTATGAGAATCATTCTATGAGGTACAGGAAGTACAGAATTATCAAACCACATGTGGTGATGGTTACGTGTAGATAAGAATCGGTATTTCTGGGTAAGCTTGGAAAAGAAGCTAGTATTAGCACACAGGCGGAAATTGACACACGCAGAAACAAGGATGAGGGCTCGTCTTCTCTGTGACCTTGGTTAATAAAGATAGATTGGGGTTGTTTTAATTTACTCGGACATGCCTCACAGTGAAGTGATCCAATCTATGCACACGATGCTTCAAGTAGAATTGGACAGTTGCAAATGTCACAGTGTACTAGAAGTCCCAGTAGGCCAACAAAATACAACTTCATATTAAGTGCAGCAAGTTGGGCGACAAAACGAAGACCAACTAGGAATGGCTGAAGGAATTATAGTTACAATTGTATTAACTGAAAAAGTCCACACTTCAATCTATGTAGCAAAATTTTCCAGCAATGGCAGAAAAATTTAGCCACGGCTTTGGTATAGCAACTTGCTGCTATAAATTGCACTGCACCTAACAGCAAAACACAGATAGGCACACAATAATTTCTTCAGAGCAAGTTCCATAACTAGACAATATTTCTTTGTCAAAGGTTCACAAGCACTGATTAATCATTGTTCAGAATGATCTGGAAAGCATTCATCGAGCAACCTACAGAATGTATGACAGTTTTTTTTCTACTCTGCCACTAAGCCTACCGCAAAGCTCCAAGAAGTTATCGTGTGCGCTAATGTCGGACACCAAAAACAAAAAAAGGAGCCCAACTTCCATAGGCATCACAACTCACCTCTCGTATTAATAATTAACCACCAGGCAAATAGCGTTAAATTTTGCAAGTGTATGTTCGCAATGGTCGGCACAACTGCCCGAGATATCGTAAATGCTTGTAACCTGCACTTTTTTAAAAACCCCGTGCCTCAGACAACATCATGTCATGCCCACTTGTGCAACGTGTCCAGATGAAAAAATGGCAGGAAGTAAGCTATAACTGTGCTACATTTAAGAACTCTGATACACCTAAACCCTCTTATGACTCAATTGTGGGCAAGCCAAATTTGACTACTCAGCAGATGAATTACAAAATCAAGCTCAATTCCACAGATTACAATTGAAAGCATAGGTTTCGTCGGGAGCTAGCAAATGAGTTGGACAGATAAATTAATATTAAGTGTTTTTAGGATAACCATTGGGCAGCTGTGCTGTGGGAATAGCTTTTCTGGAAGTCTGAGTGGCACGGATGTCACTGTTCATTTCTAAACACTGAGGCATGCTTTATTTGTATTTTGCTGCCATACAGAAAAGTGGGCTCCTTTGCACACACACGTCTTGCATGCTCGTGCCCTATGTACTTGTTGAAATGCATCTCTGCCAGCTTACTTGTCATTAACACTTTACCATATAGAAGCAGTTTTGGTGATAAAATACCCCCAAGACAAAGTCTTTTCTTTTTTCATAAGGCACCTTAAGAGATTGCAAAAACATGAATCAAATAACACTGTAATGACACTCTGTGCAAACCCTCTTTTTATGAGCTCGCTCATGACACTGTCAAAGCTGGCAAAGTTTACATGTCACAAGAATGGCAGAAGCATGCATGGAAAACAAAAAACAACAAAAGAAATTCTTGTAAAAGAGAACACAAAGAGTAACAGTAGCGCGGAAATGCAGATTGATACTGGTGAGCGGACTCACCTTCGAACCCCGTTCGTTGAAGATGATTTCAACATCAAGAATGGCCCCAAATTGCTGCAAGGAGATTGCAAGTACTCAGTACAAGTTTGCAAAATAGTTGCTGCGCATGCACGAGCAAGTTTGTTTTCAACCAGATACCACAGACTAGCCGGCAAACTATTTTCTCTATTCACCATTAACCACTGCCTTTCCTTCACTTCGTTTGTCCCATTCTCAACGTACAGTGAGGCGTAACATTCCTGCAGTGTGCTCTGAAAAGCCTTTGTGGTGCTCCCGCACCTTCACTGGAATGTGGAGGGATGAACGTACTCGAAGCTAGAAAAGCGGTCTGCGAACGAGTGTTCTGGCTGGAAAACACTGCTGCGGGAAAGCCAACTTAGAGGTGTTTTTAAAGCGTATGCAAGGGGGCGCTCACTATTTTGCAAAGTGTCCATTATCAACTTCCACATAAGAACTGGTGGAGACGCTCCTGCCCCACACATGAATCAAACTCTGTTATCAATGACTTTTTCTCTCTTCTTTTTCCGAAGCACACTGTCTAGAAGTTGTGCTTTGCTCTGGGGCCTATTTAACACAAGGGACGCAAGCAGTGCTGCTTTCTACGTTTGCTCTAGACGAGCTCAGAGCCACAATATGTTTTATTTTGGAGAAATGCTGCTGCAGGCTACACTATAATTATGACTCTCACATTACCTTCATTTGAAATAGAGTATTTCTTACAACCCACACTTTTAAAGGGGCCACGACACCCAGTTTTTCGGTCGTAATCTGTGTTATGTGAGTTAATCCTTATGTGTTCACTAACAAGCTGGCAAAATTTTAGCGTATTTAGAGGAGCACTGCAAATATTTTTTATAAATATGTGATCGGCTTGACTGTCTCGAGTTTTGACGTTACAAGCTGCTAGCTGTACGCGCAATCGAGCTATTTCATTTTTGTTGAGCTTCGTATTGAAACCGAATTACTTGCAGTGGCTGAAACTTTGGTAGAAGATGGTGGCTCCGCACATGAAATCAGACGCGCCATGGCAAAATGGCGGTCACCAGCGGTGGGTGGGGTTCATAACCGGTGACTCCTATGGCCGATTTTGCACAGTATTCTTTTACAATCAATTTTTTTATGTATGTATAAGCACTATAGATCCTCTACCTTTTGTTTTCACTGACGACCGCAAATTGTTGGGCGACCTTGTCATGGCCCCTTTAAGTGGGTTCGGCCGTACATTTGTATGCAGATATATCAACTTGCACTATGAAAGAGCCCAAAACGTAAATAAAAAGAAAGGGGGGACCACTCACGCCAAACAGTTGCCTCAAGTCGGGGTCTCGAAATCTGAACGGGATGTTTGAGACGTGCAGCCGCTTGGGCTGGCCGTTCTTGGCGGCCTCCACGGCTGCCATGCCCGCCGCTGCCGCCGCCGCTGCTGCTGCAGCTCCGGCTCCGGCCGCCTGGGCACCAGTGAGTACCACTCCCGTGGCACCACCATTGGCATCGGGCTCCAGGTCAGTTTGCTGTTAAGTGGCAGAAAAGAAAAACACATGTGCACGCGACTGTTATAGTGACGTCAACTCCTTCACAGTGACGAGGCAGCACATCCAACAGCACATTTACCAATTTTCAAAGAGGAAATCAGGGCTGCAAATGTGCGAAACTAGACTGACTGTATTATCCGGACATTGTGCGATGAAATTAACGCTGTGGCGCAATCTTGTCTGCGCAACACAGGATTGGTGGAGGCACATCTGACAGTTGGAAAAGGCAACCGGAAAAGGCTGTGCTGTCAATCATTTTGTCGTCTGCTAGGCAAATAATGAGCACAGAACGGATGAAGACACCGGTTCGTCTGACAGAATGGATATAGAACGGTCTCTGGACAACTTGGATTGGATTGAAATGCGAGCGCTCGTGCCAGAGAAGCGAATTAGCCTGTTTGTGTATGACTCCATCCAATCGACGCCGACAGATTGTGAAAATGGCAACCAGCACCCGCACCACCGAAACTCTCATGAATTTGCGACACTACTTAGCGCCCCATCAAGACATAAACACAACTAAATTGCTAAAGTCATCATGCGCTCTTCACTTTCAAGCTTTGAAAAACAATGCCCCCCAAGTACTAATATTCAGTTATGAAGATTCTACATTTCTTCATGTGATAAAAGCATTTCTGAATTCCCTAAGCAGACTATCAAAACGTGACACATCCTTCCAGGGCACTTGCCCTAACCTATTGGCTGTCTAATCTTTTCTGTTCCTCTAGCGACATAGTGTTCTGTTCTATCACAGAATATGAACATGATTACGCCCCTGGAATGACTGCATGACGACGCAGCCAGGTTTTCCTAGCTTCATAATCCGTTCACTTCCACCAGATGTAAAAAAAAGCGGATGTTGCCCGATGGGCAAAGCAACAACATTGACAACAAAGTATTGCCATTTCAACCTAGCTGAAGTAAATAGAGACTACATTGTTCATGATATGAGTCTACGGGCCATCCAAAAGGCTACAATGTGAAGTGTGAACATAGAGTTACGAAGAAATCATTCTGAGAAGAAGGAACGGCAAGCTTGCCTTACTAGCCACCTGTCCATAACGGCCACAGCTCGTGAGCTCTGCCAAGATGCGTGCACTTTCCATATGTGCTATGTAAGCAGCCAGCTGCCTCTTCTCCACATCGTCTGGGGGGGCCTTATTTCACTTTTGCCTCGGCTCATAAATCTGTGCGACGTCACTGATTATGCTGTGACGAACGGCAGTTCAACGCCAAACCCTCTTCCGACACGGTGGGCTTGAAGTTTGTAGCGGTTTGGTTAAAGGGACACTAAAGTAAAATATAAAATAAATTTGGAAAGATAAATTATTCTTTCAGCGCAGAACAGGCTATTATTTCTCCACGTTGGGATAATTATTACAAGAGTAAATGTAGGAAAAAGTTTTATTTTTGAATATTGCACCGAAAATTCAGCATGTCAACGTCAGCATGACGTCATGATTTTAACGTGATAGCGTTAAAGAGCTCGTTTCGCAGAAATTCCGGCGTCGGCGTCGTTGGTTGTGAGCGAAAAATCATCATTTTGTCTGTGACCGAAGAATCGAGAAGGATGCGAATAAAATAAATAAAAATTTCCGGGTTCGAATGAGGATCGAACCCGGGTCGTCTGCGTAGCAAGCAGGTGTTCTACCACGCAGCCACGCTTCTGCTTGTGATTACATATAAAATAACTTCCTCTGCTTGGAATTGCAGTGAAAATAACTTTCATGCTTTGCAAACACACGCGTCCTGTATACAGGCGTCACAATACAACATGTAATATCGCAGTAATATTGCGTTGTACAAGCGTACATTGCCATTGGGCGTCAGATGTGAATATCATAACGACATTGTGGTTCAAAGCCATGCACCCATTACAAAACTCACACACGTTACTGCGCGTATTCCCTTAAGACCACGTAGTGGGCGCATAGCAATTTCGAAAACATTTTCCGCATTTATCGCGCATAATTGCTCGTGGTTTAAAGCATGCTACGCATTACATAGTGTGCACTAAGGGATTGAAGTACGGACTGGGGACAGGATATTACTATCGCGTTCAGCTCTTAAAGGCGAAGCTTAAGGGTCCCCCAACTTTTTGAAAGACTTTTTGCTATTTTGGCCACATTGGTTCGATGAAATTTTATGGAACTCACTGTGCTAAGATTTGGGTCCCTCGGATAAAGGATTACCTACAGGCCCTAGCAGGTGTAGGAACTTTCCCTAGCAGGTGTAGGAACTTTATCATAACAGTGACACATGTATTTTCTTTTTGCACATTTCCTCATGGTTAGAGCGGCGATTTCAGTACTGCAAAAATGCAATTAACTAATACAAAAAAGCCTTGTTTTTCTCTTTAGTGTCCCTTTAAATAAATACTCAACCGCAATTATCACAAAGCTCTACAGCACAGACAGCCCAATATTAAATGGCTCTGAAATAAATGCTCTTTATGAGCATCAATTTCTTAAAATTACACAACAGAAACAGCAGAAAATAAGTGTTTATGAGGAAACCACCCCACAAACACCATAAAAGCTGCAAACTAGATGAAACTGGCCTTTGAGTTCTACTAATACAAAGCAAAGCCCTTTATGTCCTGCTGAAGATCAAATAGAAGAATTGAAAGCTCATTAATTGACTTTCAAAGGCAGTAATAAGCCACAAAGAACTTTTCCACATAAAAACTAGGATGGACGCAAAAGCATATATTTCATTAGCACAATGAAAGGAAGACCTCGCAAAGCTTTTCTAGCTTTTTTTTTTATTTAATGCCTTCTGTACCACTGGAGTGTGTGTAGTACTGAATACCGAGATGAATGCAGAAAGAATTGCAAAAATTATTACACGAAAACTGAAGTTATTAGTTCTTCAAGTTCAAAATCCAAGGAGACGACAAAAAAAAACTCTTCTTTCCCATCACACTGTCGATAACACCACTGGCTACTTCACGTCATGGCGCACCTCTTATAGAGATATATCAAAAGTCTTGCCTCATGATGGCCATTGCAGTGTTTTTTTTTTTTGCAAATGGCTTCAAGAAATATTTAAAAAACAGAAATACTTTTGTATTTATCCAAAGTACAAAGAATGTTTTTGAGTTTTCAAGCGCACAGTAGTGTGGCCTAGTTGTGACCACACGAACGCAACTGGTGAAGTAGCTTGTCAAGTGAATCAGAGCACACAGCCTACAGGCATCACTGTCAGACGGCCAAAACGTTGCTTCTGGACCACAAAAATATCCACTGTTTTTCTCTGTAGTCTGAGCTGAAGGCTGCTTCTTCACTAAAACCAAATTATAACGACTTAGTTTTCGGCATTCCTACTTGCGCTGCAATATCACCAAATTCCACAGTAGCGGAAGAGTTGAAAATGACATGCTTGGAGGGGTGTAGACACCAAAACCTTGGGGAAAAGTTTTATTTTAAATTCAAGGCCATTTACTGGGGACCCTGATAAGGATCGGCAAGTGCACGATAGTGCCGCAAGTAAGATTACACAATTTACCTAGCGCATTTCACGATTTCAAACATCCCAACCAAGAACTGGAAAATCCTTTAAATGACGAAACAAACACAATGTGACGGCAACACGATGTGTAGTACCAAAGCGGTGACATCAGCAGAAACGATGTACGATCCACTACATTTCACACATGTGAGGCATCTTTGAGGCACTACCCAATGCTGTAGCAAATGTACCAGACAGCCCTTGCATGTATCATTATTTTACAAGTATGACAGATGTGCAAACATTCTTGATTTCATACAAATGATTTTATAATGTTTGACACGACATCATCTACATTTGTGATGTTCCGACAGAGAGCCAAATTCAGTTATGTCATTGTAGCATAAGCTAAGTGTGATGCTGCTGCTTTTGAGTGTACGTTGAGAAGAGAGTTGAGCACCTTTCTGCTAGCTGCTGCATACAATGCTACCAAATCCGAAACAAGCATAATATTAAAATAACGCTAGCCAACTTTTTTTTTGGTTAAGATCGCTTGAAACTATATGAAGATAACACAACCAAGTTAAGCAGAAAATCTCAGTATTCCTTGTTAAGAGCATCAACAACACAGGTGATAGTTGCTTTGCATCCGTGAAATATCTCAATTATCAAGCACCAAAATATTGGCACACTTTTCCAGCAGAATGTACAGGTTTTCCGATTTTCCCACAAACAAGCCCACGTCCAATTACACTTCAGTGCCCCATCACTGCTGCAGCCGACTTTGGAAAGTATGCTGCAGCAGCACACATTGAAGACCTAGACCTTATCTGTAACCTTTAATTGCTGCATATGTTGTGTACAGGGCCATACACATCAAAGGTAAACCCTTCATTAGTATTCAAGAGCTCATAGAAGCTGATGTTTATTACATAATAATTTCGGAAATTAGTATTCTGTTTATCAACACTACGAATAGATGCCATATAAAAGACATTTCACTTGTCACGTAAAATAAACATTCTACCTTTACTGGCTCGATTACTAATGAGGTGTTTTTCTTAGGTGCGGTTGATCCTGTACAACAGCTAGTGCAAAAGATTGGCCAGCATAATGTGTGCGTCGAGAAGACGCACAATGTGAACTACAAAGAATGGGTTTACAACATGTGCACGTCCGGAGTCCCTTTGAGTTGCAATGTGGGCTATGGGTGTTTGAGCAGTTGCGGGCAATGAAACATCAAGAGTCAGGCCTGGGGACAGTGGCGTTTTATTACCTCTGGACTGAGTCACCCCTCAGTCTGCACCATAAAGTAGTCCACACAATGTGACAGAAAGCACGAGAACTCACGCAAGTGTGGTGCTCACCCATACAGCGATAATGTAGTTACTCTCAAAATGATTTTGAGCTGCTGCATCCCATTTTGTACACTGAATTGAAGCAGATCACTTGAGCAGTAGGAAAAGTTTTTGCTATGAAGTTCTTAGCACTAACCCTATTTAAGGTATGCCAAAGAGAACAGACTATTCTGTGTGTGACAATAGGTTTAGAAAATTCCTTAGGTATTTTTCTGCTCTCTAGACGTGAAACATAATGTGCAGCCACTCTTCGCGGCCCCCCATATTATGTTTTCCCCACAGAACACCGCGAGGAACACGTGCGTTCACGGCAGCTTTCGCGGTGACAGTTGCAGCAAAATGAGCTCTAGCTTTTACATGTTGCATTTCCAGGCCAAATACGTACAAGGGCTAAACAGAAATAGGACTGGTGCACAATCAAATATACCGGCCCAGAAGGAAATCTTAGAAAACATACGTGCATCTTTGGACGAATAAGATCAGGCGTGCATTCCGAAGTGAACACTAAATAAAAAAAAGCAACGCTCTGAGAGCGATGCACTTCACGAGAAAACGAACTTCAAGCAGCTGTCGGCTTGACTTGGCTCTCAAAAAGTTCGAGTGTTTACGTCGTGCGAACACACTCGTGGTTAAAACCGCGCCGCCCTCGCACCTGCAGGTTTACGAGACTGACGTCACCCTACGGCCGCAAAGCGGCGCGCTGATAGCAACGTGCTCGCACGCGCCATAACGTATTTCGCGGCAACATGGCCAACAAAATAAAGGCAACAAACAACTGGTCTCGTCGAAGTCGAGTGAACGACGTCTAGGAGATGTCGAATTCAACCAGTTATTCGCATTAAAAAAAGAAAAGAAATTCAGCAGAAGAAAGCTACAGCTGGAATCAAGGCGGACGGCATGAGGGTTTCTTTTATGAACTGCCAACGTTCGCAAACGTATAGGGCTAAACAAAGGACCTGTTCCCGAGAGAACACGGCAACGGATCCGCACGGATCAAATGCGGACAGCGTAACATTAAGGCGTCACGGATTGGATAACACGGAAGGGGGGGAGGGGGGGTAAAAAAAAAATGAGCATCGAGGTGTGCACTTATGTCGCACTTTTTTTCCCGGAATGTCACGAAAGAAGACTTCGCAGCGTGGGCGGAATTTTGAGTGATTGAGGAGGACACTGGACGGCAGCGACGAGCGTAGTACGAAGTTCTGACTCACGTGAACACCCAACGTCCGTTTGTGAAAAAGTGTAAGCAAACGAGTGTCGTGAGCGCCGAACGCAGCTTTCTGAGGCGACCAGGTTAGCTAACTCGTTGTCGCAAGCGGCGCCTTGACGAAGCTCGGAAAGAAAGAACAAATAAAATCCCACACACAGCCGCGAGTATCGTGGCCTCTTCGGCTAGCACGCGATTGTTCGCCGCGATAACAAAAAACACGCAGCGCAAAGCAACGGCGACAGCCGGTCGCGCAGGCCTGGCGGGGGGCTCGCTTCCTACTTGGAGCGAGCGCAAGGAAGGAAAAAAACAAAACAAAATAGAAAAAAAAACGGGGAGGTCTTTGTAGCACTCACTGCTGCCTGGGAGTCCACACCGAGAGCCGTGGAGGTTCCGTTGGTGTTGGGGCCGTGCAAATCTAAGCACGGCAGCATGTTCATCTGTGGCGCGGCCGCTACAACGACCATTTAGACGTGGCCTGGACTTGTCAGGGAGCGAGAACCCTCTCACGAGTCGTGGTCGACAGAAGCGGCAACACAGAAAACCTCCCGACGCGGTTTCTTGTTCGCGCGGCCCGACGGAAGCCCCAGCGAAGGACGCAGACTCGGGGCGAAGTTAACGCGCGAAATTTTGCCGAAGATCCGCACGATTGAAGTCACACTTCGCCGCACGGAAGCCCTCCGAAACACAATGAAAAAAGGCCGACCGACCACCACAAAGACGCCGGCCCCGGTTGCCAGACGAGATGGATTAAATCACGCCGAAGTTTCGCAGGAAAGAAAAGAAAGAGAAAGAAAAAGAAGCCTCACAGAAACACACACACTCACTACACGGTGCCTACACACGACAGTTCAACGCGCGCTAAAAAAATGAGGCACAAAAAACGGCAGCTCCCGTACTGTGGCGTCACCTATCGAAGAAAAAGTGAACCACAAAATGGATCAATGCAGTTAAACAGCGAAGAAGCACCAACAGTCTCTAGCTAGAAGGTAGCGTTGTCGCTGGCTTGTTCGGAGAACTTTTGTTGCGCTTTACGAGTCCAACTTTCGAGCCGAGTTTCGCAAGTACTATAATTAGGAAACCCTGCTCGGTCTCGCCAATCAAAAGGCGAACGCACGCGAGCGCAAACAACCACGAAGGACGTAATTGGGGGAAGAGGCACGCAAAAAGACGAGCCAAATCAAGCCGCTCCGCGGGCTGGCGCTAGGGGGAAAAGAAGCGCGTCGATCGGTCGTCACACTGGTCACCATTTTGTGTGGACATTCATGAGCGATGCGAAACAGAATATTCGTTGATAACGACGGAATTTTGCTGCTGTCGCCGTATGACAACTTAAACATCTATCGGCTGTTCAGAAAACGTCGAAGACAATCGCAGCAGCGCGCAGGACGAATCATTTGGCTCAAAGCACTAGATTGCAAACTTCGAAGTAACCGCAAAGTGTTCTCTGTAATCTGTCTGAACAGGGGGCGACACGTGAAGGCTAACAATGGTGTTTGAAAGGAAGGAAAGGAACTGGTTCATTAAGGTCAAACGCAAGCAGCTGGTATCCTCATTAAGCTCAATGAAAAATACAATAACTCGCCAGCGTAACCGAGTAGTAATGTGTCAGCTTTCCTTTAATTGAGGTTGGTACCTGGATAATAATCGATATTTTCAGAATTTCATCTAAAATCGATTAGTAGCGCATAAAAATAAATACGAGGACACCGAGAGAAAGGAATATTTGTCGACACACAGCACTGTTCTTTGTCCGCGTCCTGTTGGTGTAACTCACTTCGTAAGCAGAGCGCGTAGGATGAAAAAAAAAGCAAACGTACGTAACAAAACCGACGTGATCTGACGTCATCGGGCTGTCACGGTGCCGACGACGATAAAGGCAACTCACAGACAAATTTAAGACGAAATGAAAACACAAAACGGAGGAAAGTTGGTGCATGCACCTCTGAACGTCGGGATAGCGAGATACGCGAAGTAGATCCATAGTGGTATGATCTGCGCGCGCTTTTTAAAAGGAACAGTACGGCAGCTGGGAACTCTATAGATCGGCTTGGACGCTATCGCACGGTTCTAGATTGACGTTATCGGTGGCTTGCGAATAAAATGGACGGACATGATAGCAGCGACACATGTTGCACTGCGTTTTTGGGAGTGCTTAGTTCAACGACACTGTGTTTTAGAAAGCCCTGCGGTGGACGGTTCGTTCTGTGTCCATTCTGTGTTTCTTTTGGCTTTTCGTCTGTTGTGTTTCGTGCAGCGTGCATCATTACCCTCAGCATATGCATGGTCATAGGTGCGCCCATGGTGTGGAGGGCAGGGGGGGGGGGGGGGCGGCCACTCCTCCTAATCATCTAAACTCCATACAGTTACTCAGTTGAAGAACCACCTCACGTGATTTTTTAATGCGCACGGCCATGGCTATATACACACACACACACACACATACACACACACACACACACACATATATATATATATATATATATATATATATATATATATATATATATATATGTTACGATGACGACCAAGGACCCGGAAAGCCGGGCACCAATGCCAGGCCTTTGTGAGAAGCACGTCATCATTTAATTTTCATTTTTGCATCCACTGCGGAGCTCGTTTCCTTTCGGACTCGATCAAGAGGGTAGGGGGGGTGATACTTGTTGTTTTTAGGTGACAAGGGAAGGCGGCCCCTCCCGTCCCATAGACACACCACGTACAGCACTCGTTTTTTCTTCCAACTATTTATTTATCATAGTCAAAAGTTCAAGGAAAGTTCGTCTCGTCAGGCCACGCCCGTAGCCAGGAATTTTTTTCCGAAGGGGGGGGGGGGGGGGGGCACTTGTTGAAGGCATTGAAGAACACCTATTTTCTTTATTTATTCTCCGTAAAACACCCCCCTCCATATGAATTTCAGGAAAGGGGGCCCTCATCCCCCCACCCCTGGATACGGGCCTGGGTCAGCCATTCAATGATATGAAACACGGTCACTGACCAAGCCCGATGAAATGATCTGACATACGGTTTCCTTGTTCACTGAGCTGCACTAGAAGTCGTTCTCCTTGAAATTGTTGACTAGAAGTCTTTGGACTAGAAATCGTAGGACAACGACTTCTAGCTCAGTGAACAAGGAGGCTGTATGCGATTCCGAAACGTGAGATCATTTCATCAGACTTCGTCAGTCATCTTATTTATTTATCGCACGAACGCCTGAATATATACAAAATCTGGTACATGCGCGCAAATACCTACGTGTCTGGTGCGTGTGTGAGCGCTGTACGTGTTTGTGTTTGGTGCGTACGTGTTTGGTGCTGGGCGGAGGGGTTGCGTGCTTGTGTGTTTGCGCGTGTGTTTTGCGCTCTAATTATTTTTGGAAATGACCTACCAACTAGACCAACAACAAGTTCTTTTACACTATCGATACGTCACTCGAAACCTGACGTTGGAACCCCTTCAGAAATGGCCTTTCAAAAAAGGAGGTATGGAAAAGGGTTTCTCGCAAATGGCAACGTTTGCTGACATGTTTTTGACATGTTTATCAAGACGCCCCCCCCCCCCCCTCCAACTTAATACACTGTCCCGGCTCTTGCAGGACTAAATTCCGTGAGTGCGGCCCACTAGCTGAGGTGAGCTTCAGACCCCTGCATTACATAATGGGGCTTAAAAAGATTGACAACCAAGGTTTATTTTTATGCTATCGCATTTTTCTCTCACTACAATGAAAAGCTTACACTGGTGAGAGCGTTCAATCGCGCAGTGGAAATGCGGACAATGCCATGAAATTTTTTTAAATTACAATTTTTCGACTTGCTGTGAGGATGAAGCGATACTCTGGACGCATGCAGGCCAACAGTGATAGGTGAAGGCGATTTATTTATTTATTTATTTATTTATTTATTTATTTATTTATTTATTTATTTATTGTAGCCTACATCGCCCAAGTGGGCATTATTGTAAGGAGGGTCTAAAACATATTGGACAGTCGTACCGTCAGAACAATGAAGCACATTCGCGCAGCAGTGCCTGCGCATTCATTGAAAGCACACACTTTGTAGTGAAGAATAGAATGCATCTGCGGGAAGATCGACAACACACGCATCCAACTCACTCCATTCACGAACAGCAAAAGGTAAAAAAAAAAAAAAAAAAAAAAAAAAAAAAAAAAAAAAAAAAAAAAAGAATGAGAGAGAGCACGGGTGCGACAGCTTATTTCACGGATTTTTGTTTTCTTTATTTCGATTGATCGTTTCTACGCGACAACCATTATGCATTGACGATAACACGTGCAGCAGCAGTGACAAAGGGATGATTTGCCTTCCGTTCATGTTGTTTGTGATTAGTCGACGGCAGTCTCACAGCGAGATCGCAGAACTCTGGCTTATATCGACCATATTTTCGTTCCCTATTCTCCTCGCGTTTATACACGTGTGTGCTGATCATCGCATATGCAACCAGTGTTGTGTATTTTCATGTACTAATAACAACTTCAAATAAAGATTGATTGATTGATTGATTGATTGATTGATTGATTGATTGATTGATTGATTGATTAACTTGCGGGTATTAACATCGAGGCTGTTCTTACTCGAGGCTTTAATGCCCGGGATCCGTGGTAACGCAGGTTATCATAAAAGGGTATGCGCCACATAAACTGGGTATAAATCCCACTACTCCCCACTGGTCCATTAAAAATGAAGGCAACAGTTAGCCCAACAAACGGGCATGTACCACAGGAAATCTGTAAGGCGTATGAGAAAACTATCATCATTCATAAACACGTACGCACCACAGAAATGGAGTAATCCCATCACACACAACTTCCACTAAAAAAAAGAACACGGCAACAGTTAGCCCAACAAATGGCGTGCGCGTTACCATAGTCACACCACTGTCACGTGATACCTTGTGGTTATAAAAGGCGGTGGCTATACTGCCACCTCGAAGCATAACAAAGAGTGTGAGATAAATAGCAGTGACACAACATATCTGAAAGATTTGCAAAACATAGAAATGCGATAGCCTGATAGAGGGAAGGCCCCCCAGCTTCGCCTGTTTGGATCAGTGTCCGCGAAGCGGAGTTGGTTGAATTTTTTTTCGAAGGGGGGATTCGCCCGATTCTCATGTCTTGCATCCACAGGCGTGCGCACAAGGGGGGGCAGCCCCCCCCCCCCCCCCTAGTCACCTAAGAAGGGGGGGGGCGCAAAGTCTGCCCCATACATTGACTTAATAGGGAGGGGGGGGGGGGGGGCGTTGCGACGAGCCCCCCCCCCCCCCTCCCTGAAGGGGAACCCTGCGCACGCCTATGCTTGCATCCCATTTTTTTAGCGTGAAAAGTCAGGTGGAGGTAAGGAGCGAGTATTGTACGTGAATCTGCTACACATTGCGGAGTAGGAAGGAAAAAGAATCTGCGTTTTTGAACTGAATAGCTCGGTGTCACGTGACCCTGGGCAGAAAAACGTCACGAATGACGTCGCTAGAGCGGCACGTCGCTGTCGACTCCGGCAGCATATAGTTGATGCTAAAATGTGCTTAGCAAAACAGCTACTGATGGACTAAAGAACGACGAAGAAGTAACAAAAAAGCGGACGCACGTCATGTGCACTAACTAGCCTCAATCTTTGCTTTACTAATTAAATCTGGCAGTACTGATGCTACGAAAATGGCGAGAGCAGCATAACGTAGGATACTGGTGCCCCAGTGACGCGGGCCAACCACAGGTATTAGCAAAATAGTGACACTTGTGAACGGTGCCTTTCGTTCAAATTGTGCGGCGACGGTGCGACGTCACACGTGACGATTGTGAAGCAAGGTAGTACCCCTGTCACACGGGGCAACTTGAGTGCACATTGACGTAGTTCACTTCACCGCTAGTGTCATCCGCACGCTGTCACGCGGGAACAGTGACACTCGCTGCAAAGCGCACTTGCCGGCGAGTGCGTTCGCCAAACTACTTTGGTGATACATGTAACATTTTCTATTCAATTTTAACACGTCTCCACAATGTTGATTGTTTTTATGTTGATATGTTCTTCAAATAAAACATTTCACTTGCGGGGGGCAAAAAAAAAAAAAAGCAGGAAAAAAAAAACAGCGCTCGTCCGTGTTCCTTCTGTACTCTTCCGTCTCTGTCGTTGACGCGCTGTATACCCAAACATGCTGCCTGACCCAACTTTCAATACTATTGCCACGGCCGCTGGATCAAAGCGCACACACCTCGTGCGCGTTGATCCAGCGGCCGTGCTATTGCAATATACTTGGGAACACACATGCGCTGCGGTAGCGCTATCCGGAGAAAGACACTGGAGAATTGAAAAGTAAGCAATTATAATTGGTTACTTATTTATCTGTAACGTGTACAAGTCTGGTATAATTACATGTTGCGTCGTAAGAAGATTGCCATGAACACACAGGTGGCGGCTGGCTGTATGAGCAGCTCGAATATTATTCGCGAACTCGGTAGCATACGTGTGCGCATCGAGTCATCAAGCGAGGCGTTAAGTCTGCCTCCACATTTGCTACAAGTCGGACCTGCCACGTCATTGTTTAAAGCGCATGGGTTATGGTATAACAAGTGGTTGTTTACTTGAGCAAACGTATTCAAAAGGACGGGAAGGAAGAGGAGAAAGATTGATGATGGTAACTGTGCACTGTAACTGTAAAAGAGGCTGACACCTGAACGGCGGTCATCCGTGGATGAGGGAGGAGTAAAGGGCACAGAGAGAGGGAAAAGGGTAACTATATTTGCATATGTAGCCTACCAGGCCCGTAGCCAGGGGGGAGGGGGGGGCTAGCCCCCCCCCCCCCTTCTTTCTTCCGAAATTGGTATGGAGGAAGGTGTTTTACCGAGAATACATATTCAAAATAGGTGGTTCTCAAGGTTTTCAGCAGGTGCCCCCCCCCCCCCCCCCCAAAAAAAAAAAAAAAAAAAAAAAAAAAAAAAAAAAAAAAAAAAAAAAATTCTGGCTACGGGCCTGTAGCCTACACCCATCAGCAAAAGTTTGCGGGACGCGCACGTTTAGAGAAGCTTATCTTCCCACTTTGTGTGAAAATATAACCCCCCAATCAAATGTTCAAACTTGCAGTAGTTATTGCCACCTATAAACTTACCCGCCATACATTAGAAACGCCACGCATTAACAGAGCAGCAATTCCCATTTAAGGTGGAGCACACGTCCCGTAACCTTTCGCTGTCGGGTGTACATTGAAGGACGTAACGTCGTGTGGGTTTTGGACAATAATGGCGGGCCGAGGACTCGCGACGTTGCATTCCAAGAACTGCTTAGTGTACGCCTTTCAAAAACCCCGGAAAGCCGGGGACCAAAGGCAGGCCGCGGTGAGAAGAACGCCATCGCTCCATTTTCATTTTTGCATAACACGATTTCATTTTCGACTCATGGGCGCCGCCATCTTGGACTGATAACGATCATTTTGCCGGTTTTCTATGTTGTAATATGAAACGATCATGGTCATGAAACGTTGAATGTACCAGCCCAAGCATTTTCGTGCGTCTGAGTTCACCGTATCACTGTTTGTTTATTTGATACGCCTACAAAAGTGCTATGTTATCAGTACAAGATGGCGGCGCTTGAGCACCTTCGGAAAATGGTGTATGAGGGTTACCATCTTTTGGACTCGACCAGTATCAGGGGCGTAGCCAGAAAGTTTTTTCGGGTGGGGGGGGGGCACCTACTTGATTTCGGGTGCGGCACCTCCTTGAAATTGTCGTTTCTTGCTCTGTATGCCATGGCGAAAAAAAATTTTCAAGGGGGGGGGGGGGGGGCACGTGCCCGGTGTGCCAGCCCCCTGGCTACGCCACTGACCAGTATGTATGTGTGTGACGGGGCGGAGAAACTTGGCTTCCCTTACTAAGGAGAAAAACGATTTTTTTCGCGTATTAGTAAAGTAGAATTTCACAGTCCCGAAAATACCACTCCCACCGTGAGACGACGCTTGGTAAGCGAGAAAACGCGCGAAAAGAAAATGCGGGGTGGAGACGCCACCTTGAGATTCCCGCACCAAACACCGTGACGTCATAAATTTTGACGGCGTCTACTGGGTCCTACGTGGTTTCTGATCGGTAAAAATGAGGTACATTATCATCAGTGGGTGCCATATAGGCCTAACATACGGAGTTCCACAAAATTTCATCGAGCCCATGTCGCGAAAATACGAAAAATACATTTTGAAATTAGTGACGTCACGCGCGGAGATTTCGGCGCGAAATTTAAAAATGAAACTTCGACCTTGATTTTCCTCCACTAATAATGAACTTATGATGGTGAAACTTGTGACATTACAGTTCTCAGAGTGCAGTTTATCAATCTAAACCAAGTCATTGTTTCGCTTTAGTGTGCCTTAATGGAAAACACTGCGCACGCCTTGGCTCGGAAGAATACGTCATCCTGAAGACATATGGCGTAGAAAGGACAGAGAATTCAGAATAAAGAAAAAAAAAAAACGACGACATGCCAAGGAAAGAAGAGGACAGTCGCGACCAAAATCGAATTGCCTGGTCTTAGTTACACGCTCTTCGACCAGGAGCCGCGGTGGGTAATATAGCGGACAGCGTAACTCGCGCAGTAAGCCCGGCAGCTACAAACAGCGTCCGTAAAGCGAGTCCAAAAAAGGAGAAACGAACGACGGAGAAGACGAAAAAAGAAAAAGAAAAAGGAAGATGGCGACCAGGCGAGATATCCGTCTTGTCATCTCTCCGGGGATAAACGAATCTCGAAACGGACAACGCGCTATATACGATCGCGTCGAAAACACGACGACTGCATGGCGGAGGAGCTCCGCTGAGACCTGCCACGGGAGAGTGTCGCGCGGATAAGACAAACAGAGCCACGGGCAGGACTAAGCTATTAGCGCAGAATAAACAAAAGGGACGCCCTCCCCGAACAAAAGACGTTCTCCCCTGAGGGGGGGATATCTCTTCTTCTTTTTGCTCAATCGATAAAAGAGCGTGCGATTCCGTACGCCATGGAAAGACGCGCGGAAAGGTCTGATGCGATTAGCGGGGACGGACGCACGTATGTATGTACTGGCATCCATTCCGCGAGATCGATGCTGCCCTCTGGTGACAGGTGTGAGAACAACTGCTGGGCCGGTACGTCTTGTAATGCCAGGGCTCTCAACCCCAAACTTCATTGCTTCGGCAAAGTATTCAAGCTGGTAGAATGTCTGATGCAACCAGCGTCAACACCAGCGAGGTGCCTGATGCAACGTGCGCCAACCAAGGCGGAAGTCTCATGCAATCCACGGCGACTCTTGCGGTGCGCCTGACGTAACCGACGGCAATTCCTCACGCACCGTGCAGCAAGCCCTCTCATTGACGGGTCCGATTCCAGCCAGCGACCAACGGCGGTTCCTGATTGGAGGCTTCTACCTACTGGCTGATGCAAGGGGTCCCAAGGGCTATAAACGAACCAAGCCGCGGAGTGACGATAGACAGCGACTGAAGAAATCCCGGGTCGTCATCGCACCTCAGTGCGAGCCCAATAAGCTGTCGGCCCCAGTGCCGAATATGTAACGCCTCTGTTTATTCTGTACATAAATGTTGCCTTAACTCACCGTCGCCTTGTCCGCTTCGACTATCAGCTCTGCGCAGATGCAGCCGCAAGCTGAGACACCCGATACCCAACAGCCTTCGGCAATGGCGTGAAATTTTTTACGTAAGATCTCGTATATGACACGCCTGCCCACGGTACGATAACAGAGAACCTTAGTTTGTCCGCAGACTTCTGAACGTTAGCGTTTTTACGGGTATACAGCGGAAGTCCATATTTAGCCCCTTTATATATTGTGAGCGCGACAAGTGAATGGCTCTTCATTCTCTTTACATATCATCATCACTTGTACATCTTCGTCATCTGTACATATCATCATCAATGTGATCTAGCTCGAGCCCCGGCTGAATAAAGCGGTTCCTCCTAAGTGGTGGAGGTGCGACTATATTTAGAATACATTGCATATTTATCTGCAAAGTATTACCTTTTTGACGTGACTAATAAATATTGATTGACTTGATTGCCTGATTGATTGGTTGGTTGATTGATTGAGGTATACGTGATGGGCAGCGCTGGAAGCTGGTAGCAACAGCTGATGATGCATAGACCGATCAGAGACACACAATGCTAATATCGCAGTGACATATGAGTTTCTGTTAACTGCGGCTGTACAGCATTGGGAGTTAGCTAACCATTAAAGGGACACTAAAGAGAAACAATGACTTGGTTTAGATTGACAAACTGCACTCTGGGAACTCTAATGACATGTGTTTCGCCAGCATAAGTTGATTATTAGCGGAGAAAATCAAGGTTGAAGTTTCATTTTTAAATTTCGCGCCGAAACCTCCGCGCGTGACGTCGAAAATTTCAAAATGTATTTCTTGTATTTCCGCGACATTGGCTCTATCAAATTTTCTGAAACTTCGTACGCTAGGTCTATGGCACCCATTCAACCACTGGATAAAAGATGTATGTTCTAAAAAAACAATGAATAAACTTCAAACTTCAATTTTGTTTTTTGTTTTTCATGTTTTAGTCGCCTATAGCATCTGTAAGCCAAAACCACTCCAATGGACAAGATCATGACGAGTCAACGCAGTTCGCCAGGTTTGCGAAATCTGCGCCCTGAATGCGGCCGAAATCGCTGTCGAAGCCGCTGGACGGCAAGTCACTCCTATGTAGTTGTTTACGTGGAAAACGTACAACTGACAGCAAACTACAGAGTGACGCTAGTACGTCAAGAGGAATTGGTATTAATTAGATGAGTTTTGGTGAACCACGATGTTCTCCTTAGTGTTCTCGACCCAGTGCTTTTATTCTCTTAAAGATCTTCGCTTTTCCCGAACCGTCGCGGGGTCTCGGACCGACACTTGCTTTCCCAGGGAAGAGGTTGGGTGATCGGGACACCTGTGCCTGTTAGGGGAGCGGGATGATTGACAGGACATTGCCCCTTGCAAGACCGGACGGCGCGGCTAATGAGAGAGAGATAGTGGTCTGTGTAGGGTGACTCGGTGGCCGAATAGTGAGTGACAGACACCTTTCGAAAACGCACGACGATAGGGACTGTAGACGCGCTTTCCGCACAGCCGCACCGCATGTGGCGGAACACCTGCCGCACGCAAGCGGAGGGCGAAAGAGCGTCGCCGATACGCTCTTTCGCCCTCCGATTGCGTGCGGCAGGTGTTCCGCCACGTGCGGTGCGGCTGTGCGGAAAGCGCGTCTACAGTCCCTAAATCCTCGGCTCTTTCACGCAGTTGTAAATAGTGTAAATAAACGTCTTGTATAATATAGAATCCCATCGTAAGCGAGTTATTCTTTCATAACATATTCAGAGCAACAATACGAAAATTTCTAAAATTCGTGTCAGTACTCCTTTGAGTGCATATGAGACACCGGAAATTTTTTCGCGCACCAGCGGCCTTGTAGAGCGCGTCATGCGTACGAAAAGTAAAAAAAAAATAAAGAGAAGAATACGAGGAGGTGTTGATAATTTATACACGAGTACGATGCCCTTTTCAACACAAAGCATCGTTACAAAGCAGCTCCGTTTTATTTTGTTTTGTTTTTTGCATTCGCAGCTCGGTGCATACGTGCGCGAAACGTTTCTCGACCCTGCAGAAAACGAATGACGTCGCTCGTGGCATGTTCCCATTTCCTCGCGCCTGCGCAGTGCGAGCGCCACGTCCTCAGGCAAGCGCCACGAAACAAGTCTTGTACAGCTTCCGCCAAGATCTGCCACTGCCATAGAGTGCTTTATATATATGCATACGGGAAGCTAGAACTTAAGAAAACATACGCTCGTCTAGCACAAACTAATGTTGTTTCCGACGCGAAGCCGAGAGAGACCTAGGCTCATTTATAAAAGCCGGAGAGAACTGCCGGTGCTGAAATATAAATCAGCTCAGCAGCTGCAGCATGCACGCAGTCTCGCGCAGTGAAGAACTGCGCTTTAAGTATCGGGCGAACGAAATAAAGGGGAAAAAAAATTTCGCAGGAAGTTCATGAGCGTGCACCGTCGCCCGCGAATTGTGAAAAAAGCGACAGCGATAGCTCGCGAAACTCCCGAGAGTCACTGCTTTCTTTCCACGAATACTGACATAAATAGCGAGAATAATATGAAAATATCTGGGGTTTCACGTCTCATATGATTATGAGAGTGGAGGACTCCGGAAATTTCGACCACCTGGTGTTCTTTAACGTGCACTGACATCGCACAGGGTACGGGCCTCTCTAGCACTTCGCCTCCAGCGAAATGCGACCGCCGCGGTCGGAATCGAACCCGCGAGCTTCGGGTCAGCAGTCGATAGAAAAAAAAAACAAAAAACAAACTAGGAGCCCTTGCACTATGTGAAGACAGAAGACCAGTAAAGCCGTCTGTTTTGTCTACTTTAATTAGACGCCGCCTATGATGAACTGCCTGTAGGTGCGTCAAACGTCTAAATCACAGAACATTATTTCAAGGCACTCGACATTCTATTGCAACAAAAGTAACGTCATAATGCGGTTATTTATGCCCTTCACGATAATAAATCTACATTGAATCATAGTTACATGTCTATTAAGCCTGAAATCATTGATGTTCTGTTTTTGCATCAATAGAACCGAACCGCAGGCTAGAAATATAGCGCGAATTCGTTTTCGGCTGCGTTCATTACGGGCGAATAAAAATTAATTACACTTTAGACAAGGCTCGCGGAAAGTGGCACGTCGAATGACTTGTCGAACATGGTAGTGCTTTCAGCGAAGTGAACACGTGCATCAGTACCATAGGCGTGCGCACGGGTGGGAGGGGGGGGGGGGGGCAGACGGGGCAGCCGCCCCCCCTAGTCACCTAAGAGGGGGGGGGGGGCGCGAAGTCTGCCCCATACATTGACATAATAGAGAGGGGGGGCACTGCGTCGAACCGTCTCCCCCGCAAGCGCAGCCGAAACTTCACCGGAATGCTTCGCCGCTTTCAGAGCAATGCACGGTTTTATTCGAAGAGATATGCGTGAAAGTGATACCCCCGTTGAAAGTGAGAGCGCTGTCCGGATTGGATTACACAACGAGCGGCAGTGGAAAGCGGACACCCTGGATGTTTCTGGAAAGATGCGAGCTACACACTACTGCCGCCTTGGGAGAGGAGATTACGCAAGAACGCCGAAGAAGAAAGATAAAACAGTGCAATCTTTCGAGTATGGTATCTTCGAGTAGCCATACAAAGTAACTCTATATATCTTCGAGGAGCTGACGGCGATCTGTGTCGCCGCGCATTCGTGGAAGCTGTTCGTGTTCAAGCACGTGGTCAGTTTCCGCCTGTCTCTGTTCGCGACGTCGGCATCGTATGACACAGTGCACGGCGCCAGCCGCTCCTCAGTGGCT
Organism: Rhipicephalus appendiculatus; assembly: GCA_030522465.1. NCBI lineage: Eukaryota > Metazoa > Arthropoda > Arachnida > Ixodida > Ixodidae > Rhipicephalus > Rhipicephalus appendiculatus. The sequence continues at coordinate 71,468 of JALIZH010016104.1, forward strand.
CCTGTATATATACCGACTGCGAGTTGGCGACAAAAAGAGGCGGACGCATCTTTACAAGTTCATCATGCATATTCGAAGTTCTACGATTCGCGCAGGCTCACATCTTCCGAGAGATAGAAGAATTCTTGAACACGGTCCTCTGCAAGGCAAGAACTGGAAGACAAGGCCACTTATCTACCAGTTAATAATAATAATAATAATAATAATAATAATAATAATAATAATAATAATAATAATAATAATAATAATAATAATAATAATAATATATGGGGTTTTACGGCTCAAAACCACAATATGTTTATGAGGGACGCCGTCGTGGAGGGCTCCGGAAATTTTGACCATCTGGTGTTCTTTAACGTGCACTGACATCGCACAGTACACGGGGCCTCTACCATTTCGCCTCCAGCGAAATAGTAGAGGCCCCTGTATACTGTGCGACTGAGAGGCCCCTGTACTGTAGGCGGTCCGCCACGGCCGGGATTGAACCCTACGACATTCTGGTCAGCAGCCGAGCGCCATAACCACTGCTCCACCACGGCGGACTTGTCTTCCAGTTGTTGCCTTGAAGAAGACACGACCACATGTCTATGGGCGTCAGAAGGGGGGTGCAAAAGGGTCACTTGGCCCTTTTGCACCCCCTGCCTCAAGCCACACCAGCGCCACCCCACTCCTCCCCCAGCCGCAATGCAACACGGGTTTGCACCCCTCAAAACAAAATTCTGCTGACACTCATGCACTTGTCCAAACGTTAGCCTCCAGGGACACCCCGCGATCAAGGATGTTTCATCTCCTCCAAGATTCCGTGTGCGCCTGAACTTCTGCCTCATTTTGACATCTTCCGAGACACACATACCTTCACATTGGCGGACGACAACGAGGGTCCATCTCTATTCACTTATGCGAATGAGACCAGGCCCGTAGCCAGGAATTTTTTTCCGGGGGGAGGCGGGAGATGGGGGGGAGGGGGGGGGGGACGACCCACTTGCTGAAGGCCTTGAAGAACATCTATTTTTATTACTTGTCCTCCGTAAAACAACCCCCTCCATCAAGGGGGAGGGGAAGGGCAAGGCACCCCCCCCCCCCCCCCCCCCGAGCCCTGGCTACGGGCCTGATTCAGACAAGTTACACAATCATAGAACATCCGACACACTAAACCCCGTGTACTCCCGAACTTTGCGTAACACGCTTAGCGACCTGCTGCTTAGCGGTCATTTCATTGTGAACAGAGGAACCGTACGAATCCCGAAACGTCAATTTGTTTTGTTTTGATATTGGTCAATGACCTGTATTTTTACCAATGCATTTACCTGACCAGACGGTATTCCGCCGAACTCTCGACTATGTTAACGTACCTTCAGTAGCGGGGCTCTGATATACGGGGCAAAAATGGCATCCAGCCGTTTGTATCATGAAGGTACGACACAGTCCATGCGGATTTCATAGGAAGAATCTTTCAGAAAATTTGCGAAAAATTCATCTCGTATTCGCACCCGCCACTCGTATTCGCACCCGCCACCTTCCCGGTACGATTTCTCTCCCGTCTGAGCTAACCAGGACGCTTGCAGACAACAGCGCGGGAGGACATTATTCTTGAGTTTCTACTACGTACAGGGGCGTAGCCAGAAATGTTTTTCGGGGAGGGGGGGGGGGGGGAGGTTCAACCATACTTTAGGTGTGTTCGTGCGTGCGTTTGTATGTGCGCGTGTATATGTACGCAAGCAAAATTGAAAATTTTCGGGGGGTGAGTGGGTTTGAACACCCCCCCCCCCCCCCCCCTGGCTACGCCACTGACTACGTATGCAATATAATGAAGCTTTATTCGCCATAACTTCGACTGGGCAGCGCATACAAAACTTCAACCACGTTTATTTCGGTTTTGAAGTTAGCGCTTGTGCTGTCTACGTCTCTGTATCCGTGTATTATGCGCTACGCAGTCGAAGTTATGCATCTTTACCAACCTGCCCAACTTGCCGCACTAATCAGTTTATTCGCCATCATAGTCCGTATTGGCTGTGTTCTGAACTTCCGACGCTCGCCGCGGACGGGAAAATAGGGAGCTAAGCGGGAAGCGGCCGTCTTAAGTCTCACTCCAATTCTCCCGTAGCCGGAAAAATACAGCTTTATGAAGACAGCATCGGAAGACCATAGGTCGGCAAAAAACGTGGGGCTCACTCAGAAATCACTCCAAGTATTATATTTGGCACTTGGGGCTCACTTGGACTAAGATTTTAAAGACGATAGTCTTTCTTGGGATACTTCAGCGCAAAAATTTTGGTCTGGCTGTCTGTCTGTCTGTCGGTAACCCGATTCAGCTACTCGGTTAAAGTTTAACTTCTTTCTGAACGCCCAGCCATCTTGAACTGGTGTTTGCGTTCATATTTGTGAACATATTCGATCAAAAAGCATATACTACGCATTCCTGAGACGCAACATTAATATGTAAGTGTCAGGACGTGTGTTCTTTTATTAGAAAATACATAGGTGCGCAATTCTAAAGACCCTAGTGTTTTTAGGCTGCGCTGAAAATGCGACGCTTTGCACGAAAAAGCCCTGTACCGACGATAAGGTGCTGCCTCTGGCAGTGGCCCTTGGTCACGGTGTAATGCCCTTGGTTCAGCACAAGCTCATGTTTTTCAAGTGGCGTCCATATCTCGCGCGCGCCTCCTCTATTTTATCAATGCCAGCCAGATGCGGCCAATTCAACGTAGAGTAGGCGCTGTCTGAGGCAAGGGAAAACATAGTAGTGCAGCCGGCACAAGACTATCGTCTTTCGACGACATTTGCAGCGAAGCACGCTGATACGCGGCCGAATTTTTTATTTTGTTTTCAGGCGGACATACTTCAGACTCCCTAAAATTTTCCTAAAGCCGGACACACTCAGACTCAAACTCATAAGTATAATACTCACCCAGACTCACTCAGACTCAAACTCACGGCCTGACCTGAGTCTGAGTGAGCCTACTCATGAGCGAGCCTACTCATGAGCGAGCTTACTGACCTATGTCGGAGACAAATACAATGCAGGCTGTCCAAAAAAGATGGCGGCTTAGCTGAACACTTGAATTACGCCGGTGTGGTCATAGCTGCCTACAAGTAGACGCTTTATAACGCGCTTAATGAAAACTGCACTCAGTTTTTGATAGGTTCGGCCACGATAGAAGTCGAACAACTTAGTTTTGTTTGTTTTTCTTAGCTTTTTTTTGTCGACGCGAGGTGGCGTCACATCGCACAGACGTCACGCGGACGCGTTTCATCACTCGCACGACTGGGGCTCCATGGTGTAATCTAAGGCCGGTATTCACAAACCAACCTTGTAGATATCTTTCACTTTGTAGCCATTTTTGTGCCCTTACAACGCACGTGGAGAGTAAAGAAGCTTAAAGGGATACGAACATGAAATTTTTCAGTTGTTCTTTTTGCGCCGAATGAAAGGCCACGCCTTCGAGAGCCTAGAATACGTGCTGCGAAGCGTGAGTGCACCCTGAAAAAGTAATTACAGTATGCTTTTAAAAGCCCGTTTAAGTTCCTACTGTACCCTGACGTCACGGCACGGTATGAGCATCATCGCCACGTTATCTCGCGAGATACGCGACGTTTCCACGGCCTCTCCACACCGTGGCACCGTTCGTGACGCACACGCGAACTATTTTGATTGTTTCAATGACGCACAAGCCGTCATTTTGTAAGTTTCGGTACCTGATGTCAGGGGCGGCGCCAGTATATATTTACTTGGGGGGGGAGGGTGGGGGGGGAGGGAGGGGGAGCACCCACGACAAGTGAGTTCATCCAGAGGGGCAGGAAGGCGGATAACTCATGCGTTCTCCTTTGACTATGCTTTCTTTTTTTTTTGGGGGGGGGGGGGGCAGGCGAGAATTTTCGCCCCGCGTTTTTTTGCTGCAATGTGTTGCTGGGGGGCCTGTTAGTCATAACACGGCACCTCGTTTGCTCCAGCGCGCGACAGATAATTAATTACAAGCTCCTCATTACCGACACAGCCTCAGTATCGGTTTGACAGAGCTCCAAAAACGACAAGCCGCCGGGCGCAACTATCACCACCTAGCGAGTGAAACGCTCGGTCGCGTGAGCACAGAACAGTGACGCACTTCCGCGCGGTCTGCATCGTCTGCTTGCATTCGCTTGTTACACACGCCGCGTGATGTCGTCGCCCTTATCGTCCTCGCTGTCGTCGTCGGGCTCATCGTCGTCTGATGGCGACGATTTTCTTGCGGCGGGGATGGAAGGAATTTTCGACATGGCGAATCACTTCAGGTTTGACCTGCTGGCGAGGAGTGGTTCGTCGGGAAGCGGCAGCGATACCAGCGACGACGACCACGATGAACCTCGCGTCGGCAGTGTACAATGGTAAGACCCGACACATTCGTGCACAAATGTTCTGCAGGACGTTCGATTTTTCTACGTTCAATATTCGATTAAATCACCTGATAACATTGTGATGCCCTTCAACTTGTTGGTGCCGAAAAAAGCTACACCACAGCAGCAGACGTGAGCGATGCACAGGGTCGAGTCGGAAGACCCATGTACGCCAAATCCGGCGCCTTTGTGTTAAAGCAATGCGCCTCGAAATGGAGCCCGCAAACGCGACTGTTCTGCACGGGGGACCAGTCCTGACGTCCACAAGCGCACACGAACTCGATCCACTTCTGCCGCCGAGGTTCGTCGCGGGGAAACGTATGCAGCGATACGCCTGATCCCGACTTCGACGTGCAGAAGGAAACAGCGCAGAAGGATTTCGGCATTGTGGCCTGTCACTGCAGACCAGGCAGCACAGGGAAATCAAGAAGTCCTTGGGAGCAGGAAACGGGAAAGCTGTAGTGTCGCCAAACACAAAACTTTCAACGCGTGCGCCGCGGCAGCGCCTCCTCTTGGCCGCGGCCACACACTCGCGAGCAGCCGCCGAGCAGTCACCAACAGCGCAGTGGCGAGCGCGCCAAAACAGAAATGGCGGCTACGACGTCATCATAACTTGTTAGTAGGGGGGTCACCTCGGGTCACCTCCGAGGGTGTCAATGCCGCCAGGTGCGGCCTAGAATGCTGGATCGCGCACGCGAACTTCAAAATTCATATAAAATACCTTCCAAGCTTTATTCGCTGTCGATATTTTGCAGATGGTACACGCATGTACACTGGAATCGATACAGCAGGCTATCTCGGCCGCGAAATTTTGTGTCAGTACCCCTTTAACAAAAGCATGAGATTAGAATAAGAGAATAAGCGTGGTTTGTGAATACGGGCCTAAGCTGTCAGCGTGCGCTGCCTACGATACTGGCCAGAATTGTAAGGATGGGCGAGAATATTCGAGCTATTCGAATATTGGAACGAATATTTCAGTACTAGAACTCGCTTCGACACGAATTTGAACTATTAGAAAATTTCGAAGCATTCGCAAATGAACGAATAGACGCAGGTTTGAACGCATGTGGACCCACCTGTAGAAGGTGGTTTCACTGCAGCGTGCAAGTTGCTATGCCGCGAAAACCACATACACGAGGAAAATTAGCACTGCCGCGAAGCCGCACTTGGAAGTTAAATGTAAGTTTAAAAGCGTGTTATGCGGGCTTGATATGCGCTCAGTATGGCAGCATTTAAAATGTAACATATTTGAAAGCTTATAGGTAGTGTCCTATTACTATTCGAATCCTGCCACCATTACAATTTGCTTCCACTTCGAATCTAGAATGTGACATTCATGCACACCTAGTTCCGAATTCTCAAAAATATTGTGCAGCCTAGTTGGGTCGCGACGAAAATGCTCATTTTTCTTTATATGTGATATACACTATTCGAACTATTCGAAATTATTCGGCAAAATTACTATTCGCTTCGAACTTTAAATTTACCATTCGCCCATGCCTGCACAATTGGAATACGGCCCATTGCCGAGAAATTATTTACTTGTAGCTTCGTGTTGCAAGCGCAAGGATGACAATTTCCTCTTTCAAGAAGTCATCGTTTTTCTGTCTCAGTAACATTTGTAGGTATGACGTGACTACACGTCATCACCTCACACAACAGGCAGTTTTGGAAAAAGCCTCACCTTTCAGCACCACGGGTTTACGTAATTCTGTAAACCTGAACGCGGGAACCATACAGCATAGAGTTTCCTATAAATACACTAGAGGGGAACTCTGGCGCTAGTGTCTATGGGAGCTGAAACTCACGGCGCTTCAGCCAGCATGGGAATGATAGGGTAGTACGCAAATTTGCCTAGTCTTGCCTAGTCTTCGTTCTTTTGGCTAACGTTTGGCTCCCGTGTGGCCTGAATCCGCTTTGCCGCAATACGAAGTTCAGCAAAGGTTTACCAGTTACGCTTCACCAGATTCCCTGTATTCTTCCGTTTGTGTCTCCGTGTTCTTTGCGCCGTGTTTAATCATGAACACATACCAACTTGCGCAACTGTCAGTGTTACTGAACGCTTCACCAGCTTGACCTTTTTAGGCTCACGAATTCAAATCGGCTCACGAAGTTCGCAACGGTCCATTCTTTTATTCGAAACACAACCGAAACACAACAATAAACAAAACCACAAGTGCGTTCGAAGCCGCAAGCACGAAGACTAGGCAAATCCGCGTACTACCCATCATTTTCCCATGGTGGCTGAACGATCGCAGCGCCAGAGTCGCCTCTAGTTAATTTTAGGAAACTCTATGCCCTACAGTTCCGGATCGGTCAGAGCGTCGCTTATTTTGATGCACGATGGTGACAAATCGCTGGATACCGTGCAAACGCCGATGTCGCTGGGTAAACAAACGCGCTTAGGGTTATCTATTCCCGGCAAACTTCGTGCCATGCACGTTCAGCATTACGCAGCTGCAAGGAGATGAGGTGTAGGCCTAATGAAACGTGCTTACGCGTGTCGTTTTTACATGTGCTTTTTTTTCAGGTGTTCAAACATGTACAAAACTTCAGCGTTTACATCGGAATAACCGGTGAGCGACTGGAAAACAATGCACGACAACGTGTCGTCTGCACTTTCGCACCTTTGACGCAGACGACGTTGCGAGGGCGTTGCCGACGTTTACATCGTTTGGCACCGTGTTTGCGCGCACCGCCTGGCGACACTAACGACAACGCACCGCGCCTCATCATCCGGTCCGGTCGCTTGGACCTCTAAACGCGACGTGCTGTTGCCGCACCCCGGAGAAAACAACACGACAAACTTTTAGGGAGCTACAAGCGAAACAATGCGTAGATATAGAGAGCCACCAACGCCCTTGCAGGAACGCTTGGAGCCGCGTGTGTATACATATACCATGACTATGCGGCCACCCGCCCGCCAATCTTCACGCTTTTTCATTAGGAAGAGACGCGACCAGGCCATACCCTGCTGACACTAAATGTGTGCAGGGCTGTCGAACCTGCCGACACGCGCGCATCGGCGCGATCAACACTACGCAAGAAAGAGATAGTGTAAACATTAAGCGGTGTTTGGTCAACGTACGCGGCACGCGAGCAGTGCATGTCGTCTGCTCGCTATTCACGACAGCAGACGACGGAGGTTTGGTGTAGGTGTACGCATGAAGACCCGTAAAACACGTTGCACCAAAGCAGCACGCTTTCCCGATTGACTGTAAGACTTGCTTTCGTGCACGCTGCACGGGTTCGCCGACATAAAGTGCGGCGCGAAACACGCCCGGTATATAGGTTAGTCCCAAGGTCCCCGTCCCATCAGTCTCTTTTAGGCCTTTTCCTCCCTGTAATTTTCCGCGTCCAGACATGGCGTCCGCTCTGCGGTGCAACGTCAGCACCAACACCGCTTCTATCACAGAGGAACGCACGGACGCGAGAGCACACACGTACCACATCGCCCTTAATGGAGAACCACAGGACGTCGAGATGACATTCGACCGTCTCAGAGGAGGCGCTGTCGTTCGTTCGTTCGGCCTATGCATATATATACTGGCGACGGCGCTAAGACTAACGTGGAGGCGACCGGCCGAGTTAGCCGAAGCAGACGAAAACTTGATTGCCAAGAAACGGGTGAAGGGAGTCCCGCGAAATCTCATTTCGGACGGCGCGCCGCGGTGCGCGCTTGTCTCGACTGGATCCGTGTTTCCAGCGGATAACCCGACCGCCACGATGCATCAAACCGAAACTAATTATCGAGCCTTGCGAGAGGCGGCGACGAAGATGGACAGAGGGGCTCGCTTATATTGGGTGACGCTGTTTGCCAACCGCGGCGTGCCGAGCAGCGATGTCGGTTTGATCGAGGGCGCTTGATAGCAAAGCGAGCGTCGAGCCCTCGCCTGTGTTTACACTGGGGCCGTGGCTCACCTATAGCTGTTTGACGAACAAGGTGCGAGCACGTTTACATTCTGCGCTTCGCGGGAACACGCTTTGCCGCCGCGGTGCCGCATAAGCGAAGGAGTGAGAAGCTTGCGTTGAAATGCGCTCGGTCGCGGGGCTGAGCTGACCAGAGGTCGGGAAAAAGAAAGGCTCTGTTTGGAACAGCTCACCTGACAAACTTTACTGACGTTGTTTAGCGTTGACGCAAATGTAAGTGGCACAATTATATGACTCTCGAATTCAGTTTCGCTGTCATTACCACCGTCGGCGCACTCCTACAGGTGAGGCACATCTGCACATTACCCTCGAAGACAACCAAAACGTGGACATAGGAAAAAAGAAAACCAAGAGGCATAAAGCTGACGCACTGACACAAAGGTAACAGATGTGGTTTGTCAGGCACCGTCACTGTGTTGGCTTTCCGACTCTCGGATTTTTTTTTTTTGTTCTTTCAACGTTTTAGTGAGTTCCTCCAGTGCAACCATGTGCAAACTAGCGGTTTTTACAAATTGTGTAAGCAACTACAGCTACAACTTTAGTTAGGTCAAGTGGGTTTCCGTATGGCACACCACGTTTTCAAGGTCCAGCGTGTGCTGAGGCGTTTAAGACTCGCCTTTAATATTTCGCACAACAATTTAACCGAACCACTTCGCACGGTGGGAGCTACGGGCGATTACCCGACTGTCAAGCCGTGCCTTTTTCTCTGTCGGACACACCAACAGACAGAGAGAGAGATAGAAAAAGAAAGAAAATCACTTCGCACTAATAGTGCCAAGCCTGAAGGAAGTGCGGAGCTGGGTGGCCTTCTTTGTTTGTCCTTAGTTCTCACTTTTATTTTTTCCGCTCTTTCCTTTTCTCTCTTTCAATTTTTTTCTGTCTTTATTCTCTTTATTTCCATTTATTTTTCTCTCTCTCTATATTTCTCGCTGCTTCCTCTTTCTTTCTATCTTTTTCCCTCTCTATCTCTATTTCTTTGTTTCTCTCTATTTCTCTCTGATTCTTTCTATATGCTTTACTCTCTCCCCTCCTCCTTTCCCTGCTCTTCGCCCGCACATCAATTCCCCTCCCCCCCTCACTTCCATTTCCCACCCCCTTTGCTATACTGTACTACACAAGGCTATGCTATACTCTACTATACTCGGGGACAACTTTCTGTGGCAATGAAGGGAAGGCTACAGAGCCAAAGTATGTGTGCCACCGCTGAAGAATATAATCCCACAAATGCGTCCGTGTTTTCCGCGTGAAAATCATAAAAAACAACATTACTTTATTTTCTACGGGATGCTGTTTATGAAGAGACGTGCACGCATAAAGGAGATATTCGTATTTGTTTTACTTTACGCAGTGTCATTTCGCGTTTTTGCCCTGTCTGAAAACGTCGCACGTTTTACGTGCACCAGAGTCAAAATGGCGTCTTCGTCTTTAGGTGAGCGCTCGTCGCCCTCCAGCTATTCCGACGACTCGCCGAAGGAGCTTGTGCTCACTCACAAATCGCTGTCTCAGCAGACGTAGCAAATTGTATGGAACGTTGTTATTCGAACACGGCCGTCATTCGAAACGCGAGCCGCACCGGACTACTTGGCGGAGGAGTACGTGCAGCAGCTCCGCCCCCCGTAGCTTTCCCTTCATTGCCACAGAAAGTTGTCCCCGAGTATAGCGTACCTATAGTCGAGTGGTTACGACACTCGCATTCGGAGGATCATGGGTACGCGGGTTCGAATCTCACCTCGCCAAGAAATTTTCTTTTCCTATCTTTCTCTTGCTCTCTTTCTTTCTCTCCCTCTGCACTCGCTTTCTCCCCCCATCAGGTTATTGTATCCCGTGGAGGAGAAATTGCAGCACGGGGGAGCCTCCCACGCGGGAGGCTACCCCAACGCGCTGTGCTCAGAGGCAGCTTTGCAGCTGATGTGCCAGTTGTCACGTGATCATAGAGGGCGGTGGCGAGCTTTGGGCTGGGCGGTACCTACGCGCCGCGACGTCGCTACAAGCGCCTCGGTATGTCGACGGCGCCTACCCCTGTTTACAAACATGGAATAGGTCCATGTTTGTAAACTGGCTCATCCCAGCACGACGCGGTCAGCTGGGATGAGCAAGTGCGCAGTCCGGTATCTCACGCATCAACTCCAGGCCGTCCAGAGTGCTCGTGTCGACGCAAAAGTCATCATCTCCCGTTGCCGACACGGGTGGAGCCACCGCATTGACTGAAAACGTCTCTCGACCTCTTCTAATCTCGTCCCTTAGGACTCCAATAAATTTATTTCTATGTCTGTACGAACAACAGTGTAGCTAGAGAAAACACGAATCGTGGTGCTTAAGATACTGAACAAGAACTGATATTAACGAGAAATAACAGACAATGATGGCCAAGGAAAGGAATGACCGCCAACAGGCTGAAAAAGAGTGTTCCACACTCGCCGTCATGGCTACCAGCGGCCGCTGACTGACAGTCTCCCAGGTTTAAGTGCACACACATACCCCATAAAGTGGAACGGGGGGATGACCGCCGCTGTAGCTCCGTTGGTAGAGCATCGGACACGTTATTCGAAGGTCGCAGGTTCGGTCCCTGCCAGCGGCAAGTTGTCTTTTCGTCCACCTTTCTGTCTTCACATTTACATTAGAATTACTACTAACAACATCCACTATACTTTCCTTCGGCATCATTGCCTGTTAGTTCGCATTAATATTGTCTCTAACAAAGAAAAACGGACCCTTAAATTTACACTTGTTTCCCTGAACAAAAACTGAGCGCTCGTGACTGAGCCATATATGTTTTCATACAATTTAGAATGTACAGGGCTGGTCAAAACTTCGCAGGACACGCTTCCATAGAAATATATGGGATAGTGGCCTGCGAACTTTCGACCCCCCCCCCCCCCCCTGTACAGTCGCAACGGAAAAAGATCAGCAAAAGTGACCGGTGGCCAGCGCGGCAAATTTGAGACACGCAGCGCTGTTGTTCCCGAGCGCGCCGATAGCGGGAGTACGAAGAAGAAGAACGTTCCACTTCCCAAAGCAGGGGCGGCCGGCAGAAAGCACTCCAACAAACAGCTTTCACTTGAAACGACAGCTTGCTCGCTGGTTATCGGTAAAACCATGCGCCAACGTTGCTGCGGGCTTCAATTCATTTTTTTTCTTCTTCGCTGTAGATAATAGCAAGATGGGCCGCTTTCTGCCGGCCACCTCTGCTCTGGAACATAGGATGTGCTTGGCACTCTCGCTTTCGGCATACTCGACAACAACAGCTCCGCGTGCCGCAATTTTGCCGCGGCGGCCACAAGTCACGTGTGCTAGTCTTTTACGGTCGGGACTGATGTTGCTTAATGTTGCTTCTAGATGGCGCCACAAGTATGTTCCCACTAAAGTCCCTCTATCTCATCATCATCATCATCAGCCTGTCTACGCCCCCCTGCAGGGCAAATGCCTCTCCCATGTTTCGCCAATCAACCCGGTACTGTGCTTTCTGCTGCCACGTTATACCTGCAAACTTCTTAATCTCATCTAGCCATGCACCTAATTTTCTGACTCCACCTCACGCGTTTGCCTTCTCTTGGAATCCAGTCAGTTACCCTTAATGACCAGCGGTTATCCTGCCTACGCGCTACGTGCCCGGCCCATGTCAATTTCTTCTTGATTTCAACTATGATATCCTTAACCCCCCCTTTATTCTCTCACCCACTCTGCTCCCTTCCTGTGCCTTATTAATGTACGTATGTAATAATCTATCCCCGCTCTATTTTGTGCTTGTGCTGCCTTCGAGGCAGCCATTGGGACATGCCGAGTCGCGGCGCATGCGCGCCGAGTGCACGCATGCGCAGCAAATCGCCGCGCTCGAACACGAACCGCTCTCGCGCTCACCGTCGGCAGCATGCATGGGTTGTCACTTGTGTTTACGACGCCATATTCGCCGCAGATAGAGAAATTCTGATTAGAAATGTTTCACGGCGTTTTCCACGTTACTGTTCCGTGATTAGACACTCCGACCGGTAAGCTTTCCGTTGCGCTAAAGAAAATGGGCACCATAAAAATTGATTGTCAGTCCCTTTAAACGCCTCAGCTGTTAAAAGTTCGTCTTCCCGTCGTTACAGTGTCAGCAGAATATCATTCACGCAGTGCCTTATCACCTGCTCTTAGATGGCAAATCAGAATTCGCCCCTATGACCCCCCCCCCACGCCACGCCCACCCATTTTTTTTTTGAGCTCTCATAATGAACGTTTATGAGACGTATCTGAACGCATACAAAGAGCGTTGACTGCTTGTACGAGATGATCGTGCGGTCACGAATCCATTCATCTTAACGGATTTTCGCAAGCACACGGAGACAATGAAGAGACACACACGGACGAGCGCAATCTAACAACTGGTTTACTTATTATTATTGTTTTTTGAAAACATTCACTTAACAACTCTCCGATGTGCGCGATCTGGTCGAAAAGCTCGTGAAAATCGCGCATGGCGCAACTTGTGATCACATGCCCTGATGTACAGTTGACAAGAGCGATATTTCTATCGCAAGCAAACAAAACAACACAATTTTCTTTTTTTTTTCCTTCTTTTTCTTTTGACTTGCTTGAGAAAGAAATTTCGCTCTTATCGTCTGTACATCAGGGCATGTGGTCAGAAGTTGCACCATGCGTGCTTTTCACGAGGGTTTTTTTTTTTTTTTTTTTTTTTTTTTTTTTTTTTTTTTTTTTTTTTACCAGATCGCGCAGATCGGAGAGTTGTTAAGTGAATGTTTTCAAAAATAAATAAATAAATAAACCAGTTGTTAGATTGCACTCATCCGTGTGCATCTCTTCTTTGTCTCCGTGTGCTTGCGCGAATCCGTTAAGATGAATTTGTTCCAACTAGGCGCCTACTATTTGCAGTATTAGGAATCCGTTGTTTCCGCTTCGTACGTGTTTGAACGCCCAGGGGGGTTTTGGAACAAAAGACAAAAACGATGGCGCGACATATCACACGCATTGAACACAGCTCAGTTGCGAAGAACCGCTGCGTAGCGGCCAACGTTGGCAGCGGCACATACAGCTTGCTCTCAACAAAACAACTCGCATAGGTCATTGACCCCACCGATGGCCTTCGCTCGTGTGTGTCGTGTGTGTCGTCGTCGTATACGCACTTTGTCGACGGCTGTGCCGGTGATGTCCCTGGCTTCGAGAGTGCCTGGTTGCTCGAGGTAAGCAATGCGCATGCGCGCGGCTGCGCCAGCATCGGCCGACAGTTTCTGTTTCACGATCTGCAAATGAGCAAGTCAACCACACACAACACAGACACCAAAAAAGAGACGCTAGTTGCTTTTACTCGAACTATTTTGTTTTTAATTTCACACAACCACGGTTGAGATCATGTCCTCGTCTCAGGCTTATGAGCTGTATCCTCCTGCCTCGGGTTAAGTCAAAATGACGTCACGATTGCAGCACTTGGCCCTCGTGAACGTTTAAATTTTCCTTTCTTTTTTTTTTTTAAAGACGATAGCCTTTCTTAGGGATACTTCAACGCAAAAATTTTGGTCTGGCTGTCTATCTGTCTGTCCGTAACCCGATTCAGCTACTCGGCCAAAGTTTTTTTTTTTTTTGTACTTTTGTCCGTTCACAGAACAGCGAAGAGGTGCAATATTGTACTTCTGCCTAACAACATGTTTAAGCTGGCAAATAAGAAAAAAAATCCGACTTCGCCACTTTCGCAAGCAAGCTAGTTTTCGTGTCTGTCCCGTTTTCCGCGGTTAAAGTACGCGTTTAACTGCACTATAAGCGATGCCTAATCTAATGTTGAATTCCAATGGCAGATCAAGCTTTTCCTGCTCCGTATGAAGCTACCCGATCGCAATGAACAGAAAGGGAGCGTGAGCTGTGTGTCCCGATGGCAGACCGAGACTAGCCGCCGATATTGGATCGCCCCGTGAAGCTATACTGTTTGCTCCGCCGAAATCAGCAGATTTGACCGTAAGTCTGCGTGATGTATAGACCCTATTCATAATTGTAAAGCTCGCTTTCCTGCAATGCAGTTTGCCCTACTAATGGCGGCTGGTCACTTACTTCAGACAGCGTGTTCAAGCGGAGTTTGCTTGCCCTATGGCGCGGAAAACGTTCCCTGGGCTCGCTTTATATAAACACGCATGATAGAAAAGCCATGGCACGTTCCACTAGGACCTGCTCTCCACTTGAAGGACGACAGGTGCCGCCATTAGTAGGGCGGAGATGCAGCACAGGGAAGCGCACTTGCTGTTTATGAAAAGGGTCTATTGCTTTGACCGGCCTCCTACTTCTGTCACGATCGGGTGTTGCAGGTCGCGGCCAGCTACGCACGACACAGAAGCGCTTTTATTCTTGCTCTAAGAGAGTTCCGACAAAGACACTACAATTTCCGAGTCCAGTGATGCTCTAGTCTTTCGCACTCTAAAGATTACCATGTCACTAAAGGCAAACATTAAGTCGACGTGGGATGTTTAAATGGCGTCTCAGAAACCTCGCAGTGCTTTTTTTCCTTCCAACGAGATGCTTAAAATTGAAAGAAAATCCAGTTTCAGTGGTCCGCCCTACCGTTCATCAGTCTCAGCCTGTTTCAGTTGACGAAGGCTTTTCTCAATGATTTCCAGTTTATCCGGTCCTTTAGCGCAATTCAAACCGCCCGCCTCCGAGAGCGAGCTTCTGACGTAGCATTCGCAATACCCGCACTACCCCACAGCTAGCGCTGCGGCGCCAAGGGCTTAGCGGAGCACAGCCAGGCGAAAACAGAACTTGCGTCGCTCTCAAGAGTAACATTAAGTTTTTTTTTTCTTTTTTCTTGTATTGCGTGAACCAGAGAGAAATGCAAAGGTTTCATTTTATTCCGTCTTGCAATGCACTGAAATGTTCTTTTCTGTCATGGGTAATTGACTACTTGCGATTACTTGTACTGAGGCCTTCCTAAGGCATCGGGCTCGAGTTCTAAAATGTCCCACTGGTGGCGAAAATCAGGCCCTACATCTGCCTTAATTTCTCGAACACTAAAGGCCAAACCTCATAAGCGCGAAAATGCACGCGACAGCGACGAGCGACGCTGTGAGCGACGAAACGGGTCGTTCGCGCGACGTGTCGCCTGGTCATTTTCGCGCGATCGCTCGGTTTTTCAGATTTGGAAACCGTCGCCCATCGCCCGGAAGTGCTGTCACCAGAACAGGATGTACGTCAGTGACGTACTGCCGGTTGTCTCGGCGTGCTTTTCGACGCGCTCAAAATCATGGCCAACGGCGACGAGCGCACCGCGTACAATGAATGTTTATGCACATGCATATGAAAAAAAGGGCTGCAATGCAATAATAAACACCTTCCGTTCGATTATGCATCAACACATTTTATTTTTACATTGCATACCGCTGACTACGCGGCACTTTTGGTACAAGTAGACGGCCTCATGCCAGCAACAGTGGAGTTCGCTCGCCGAAGCCGTCGCGTGAATGAGGTTTGCCCGCGCAAGCGACCGTTCGCGCGAAGACAATCTACGTCGCGTCGCTCGTCGCTGTCGCGTGCATTTTCGCGCTTATGGGGTTTGGCCTTAAAGCGCTGCTGTGCGTGATACTGACGCTTTAGCGATTCTCAAGCGCTGATCTTTCACTCTGACATAAAATGTTATTTGCCTTGAGTGGTCCCTTCAAGTGCCACCCCGTGGCGGCGCACGAATTTCATTTTCAGGTTTGGCGGGAAGCATATCAGTCGGAGGGACGCGCTCAGTTTGTGATTACATTGATCACTCGCGACCTGCCATTGGAATTCAACTAGAATTTTTTCCCTTGACATTCGAGTGATGTAAAATTACCGAGCTTATCTTCGTTTAGAAGCACTAATCATATACTTCTCAAAGAAAAAAAAACTTAAGCGTAACGTGTGCAGATTGCCAATTTTTGCACAGAGACCATGTATAATTCAGACAGGGTAAGTGCTGCCTTTGTTAAGCAGTTACTATGTTTTATACATCGTTACTAGCGTTTTAACAGCTGATTACTGTTAATGTAATTACTGATACAAGTTTCTATAGGCCTCGACTTAGTCGCCGATTATTAGACTGCTTTATGAAATATTTAGATAAACTAGTTTACACTACTGCAACCATGTGTAAACTGGTCGCGCACATTCGCGTAGGCTGCACGCTAAACAAATTAGGTTTATACTTTGCTTGTTTACGCAACTGCATAGTGGCTCAAACGTGTGCTCATATACTCTACACATAGTTTAGCTCTCACAAATAAGACGCGTAGTATCTACCATGTATTCTCTAATGCAGTGAATAGGGGAAACCGAAGCTGGTCAAGAGTTTGGGGGTTTTCTTGAATACTATTATCTGATGCTGTTTTTTATTCATCAAGTTCTGTACAGTTTCCCAGATTGGCAGGAAACAAACAACAAAATGGACAGCTCACAGCCAACACAAACAAGAAATGATCTCAACCGTGGCTCACAGAACTCTCTTTACACAGAACATTTCATAAATCGCCGCATCCATTCCTCTTCCTGCGCTGTTGTGACGTCACATCCTGTTCCTAAGCTGAAATTAACGATTCAACGAAACAAGTGAAGACCTAAACGTCCCTATGGCTACGGTGATGACAAAGCTTGCAGCAAGGCACCCATAGAACTGTGGACAAAGACATACACAATCCCAAGGCTATGCGCTAGATGCACAAACAGAATAAAAAACACAAAGAACAAACAATGTAGCGATGCACCGAGAAGTGCTACATCACGGCAAGGCTTCGGCTACGGCAAAGAAAGGGCAGCAGCAAGGCCAGAAAACACTATGGACAGATATGAACGACAGCATCGTGTGTGTGTATCTAGTAGGGTGGTGTGAGGCAGCCATGATGAAACCGACGCAGGCACTAGTAACCCGTTACATTCTTGCGGTGATGGTAAAAAACGTGTCAGCAAACCAAAAACCACATACAAAGAAAAAAAAAAACAAAGGCCGAGACACAGTGTGCAGATTTTCATGCATCATGGTCATAACAGTCATGGTCGTTTTAATCATCATCAACAAACCCACAAGTGCGCGCGCCGCGAGGCCGACATGTGGTAAGCGAGTTTTAGTGTCACGTATGCTGCCCCAGTGGCACACACACACTATATTGGTGTTAGTGAACCACGCAGAGAAGCCAGAACACAGCCAAGACCACAGAACCCGACGCGCGTTAGCAAACATGCTCATACCGCGTCGCAATTATAGACTTTGTTTCACTTTTTATAGACTTTGCTTACGCATTTCCTCTGAGGACTAGAACCCACACTTAACGGGCCCCTAAACAACCCCTGAAAATACAACGAAGAACCAGCACGTTATTCTCTCCTGGCGTTTTCTCCTGTTTTCAGGCACAATTCGTGACGACAACAGTCTGTTTCCGTGACGTCATGAGCAAATAAGCTCTCGATTGGTCCGCATACGAGGGATATCAGTTACGAATTGTCTTCTGCCCTGCTTCAGCCGCGCAGTCACATGACTTGTCTCGAATGACTATCGTGCGCGATCAACTGTTTTCTGTCCGCTTTGGGCATTTTCGACTGCGCACGCGGAGGTAAAGGCCCGTTCACACCAAGCGCGGATCCGAAAAGCGGACGCCGAATATCCAAAACCCGCGGCCGTTAGCCCGGATCACGCCCGGACCGATTTTCTCCGCGCGGAAAAGTTGGCCGCTTTGGCCGTAGCCAATCATGGCCCGAGACGCGCGCGCGCGCAGTATCGCGTAGTGCCGCAAGATGGCGACACGTCCACAGTGGATTGGTGGATTGTTCAGTCCCCGCGGCGGAGCGATGAGAAGGCAACGCGGTCGGTCTGAACGTTGGTCTGAACAGCCGCGCGCCCTCGCTGACTCTCCGCTTTGAAAATCCGCCTGCGTTCTCCGCGTTCGGTGTGAATGTGCCTTAACAGCGTGTAACCTAAAAGCGCGAAATCCCGAGAGACTCGACACTTCTGACGTTGTCCACGTGTTTTATGATTATATAAGTGGCGCAAATGAGACAGCGCATGTAGGTAAGGGCAGTGAAGGCGAGAAAGAAACCGCCCGCTCGTCTTCGAACTCGGATTGGCTTAGGGGCCCTTTAAGCACTGCTGATAAGACAAAAATGTACGGTTGCAACAACGTACGAACACACTCCCGCTCGGCTCCTGCTATCAAGCTTGCCTGTCACGTGACAGCGGATAAATGTAACATATCGCCAACACAAACGCGAGGCATGACACGAACTATCACGGCCCACACGAACATGTTCGGACCCCGAGATTCGCAACTCCGGGCATATCAGAGGCCACGATAAGGTAATCAGAGTATACGGAGCAGTGAAACACCCCTCCTGCCTTTCTTTTCCTTAAAGGAGTACTGACACGAATTTTAAACATTTTGCGATAGTTGCTCAAAATAAGAACACGGGTTTCGAGAACCCTAGAAAGTGTACTGTGGTGCCTTGGAATGCATCGCATATATTTTTAATACCGCTACCTTAAACAGAAACTCCTTCCTTTCTTTTTTGTTCTCTTTTCCAGTTCTTTCTGTGTTTTTTCTCTTTATTTCTATTTTTCTTCTTTTTTTCCTTTCTTTGTCTTTTTCTATTTCTCGCTTGCTTCCTCTTTCAATTTCTTACGTGGTTTGTGTTGTCATGTTTCCCTAGCCACAGCAGTAATGTCCGCACTTAATATTATCATCAAGGCGCTCGAACAACAAGAGAAAGAATACTTCTCTTTGGCACGAGCGCGCGCTCAATATGCTACAGCTGCCTATGCTACATGTGGTTTTGCCTGCGTTACACCAAGCAAAGACGACAGCATACGACAGCCCGGCCCCCTCAAGTGCTCCGCCCTTAGAACAAGCTGACGCTAGGTTCTACAGTACTGCATAGTATTATACTTCCAGGCTGGATACGTAAGCGCTTCAACGACCCTACCGCTACTGCGTCGAAGATTTATAGGACAAATAACACTTTCGCGCGCACCGTGTTCTTCCTTTCTTTTTTCTTTTTCTTTTTTTTTTATTTAACACGTTCCCGGCGGCACTTGACGGTGTTGCTGATGCCTCGAGTTTCGGCGAACACGATATGTGAATCGCGTTATGGCCGCCGACTCTATAATAAAGCGGCGGTGATTGATTAAGTCCGAAAAAATGTCCGAGAGGGGAACGTGCTGCGTCAAGGAGGCCGCCCCGAAAAAGATAAAGTAAGAAGACAAGCCAAGTACGAGCCCGGGCTCAATATCGAGCCCGCCGTGCGCGGGCATCTGTCTTCTTTCAAGCATACACTGTCGAGCCAAAGTTTTAGAAATAAAAAAAAATAAAGAAAGCTATCAAAGAGCTCGCGATTGTGCAGTGTTCAAAGTATTACAGAGACGTCTTCGCTTCTCAAGTGTGAGGTGAAAGCGGGCAGAAATGACAGAAAAAAAAAATGAAAGAAGCTGGAAAAGGTGCGGGCTAAGAAATACTTGCAGGAAACTGCGAAGGCCGAGACATCACAAATAAAATACGCCTATATTCATCCGTTATACGAAAAGATAAAATATAGAACAACCGTTACGAAAGCCGCGAGTTCTTTGAGAATGACGCAGCACAAACATGGCGCCTAAAAAAATGAAAAAAAAAATGGAGAGAGAGGCAAATATCGGGGAACCAATGAGAAAACGAGCAAGGGTGTAATTTGGCGTCGTTCCAGGGAACGTTGTTCCAGGTGCAACGGGCCTCTGCAGTATCCAATTGCGAAGCTTCTCGAACGCGAGAGAAAAGAAAGTGGCCAAAGGAGTGAATCGACGCTTGCGGAGTCGAGATAAGATGGCGAACGGTAAAAGGAATAATAATGACGAAGCTGACGACAAGGGAGCCCATCTCAAGCGCGGATCTTAAGCGGGAAGAAATTACACTCGTGATTATGTAAAGACAGCGGAACGCGGCCGCTATGGCGAATGGGTGTTGTAGCCCGGAGTGAAATGGGCCGTAACGCGCGGGAACAATTACAGTATAGCGCTTTTATGAGAAAATCTGCGGTAGCAGACGACGCGTGAATAACGAGAGCCCGTAGCAGACGACGACCGCAGCGTTCGCAATGGCGACGCGCTACTCCGCTTCATAAATTGCGCACAACGCCATGGAGGCTACAGCGAGAGTTCTTGAGGTGTACCAAGAATTTTTTTTATGCTGCAGTGGAAGCTCTTACGACGTCATACCGGCAAAAGTGAGCCACAGATTGCCCGCCCATTATCTCGAAAACATGCTCGTTCCAGATGGTCCTTGCTTAGAGATCATGTTGTTTTGTTATGTCAATGTAAGTGCTAGGTTGATTCTTAAATAACAGATAGTTGTTCCCGACGAAAGTAACATATCAGGATCAGTATTGATGACTTGATCTCCAATAAAATTTGCCAAGATATTGAGGTTTGTTGTCGAAACCAGTAACCTAAACGCGCACATTGGCCATCAATCTGCAGGAAAAAAAAATTCCCCTTGACGAATTCGTTTGGCTTGGGAGTAAAACGCTCCCTTTCCTTCACTGAACGCCGATGTTTTATTCTGGACCTGCTAAGAAGCCGGCCACGGCCGCCATCTTAGCAGGGGAAGAGCATCTTCACTAGCGAAGCATAATTTCCATTCCAGAATTTCTTTTAAAACCTCGTTGAGGATATAAATCCGCGTTCGTTCCAAGACATCGTTGACTGTTTCACCAGCAACTTCGCGATACTATTCATTCTTTGTGCCCACTAATAAGCGGAAGACGGTCTGATACCTCAAGGAGAAACGAAATGCGCTGTGCACTTGTTAGCATGTCGTTATGAACATTAATTGTGCATTTTGTTATGTTCCCGCAACAGGATAAGAAGAGACTTACACAGCGACAATACTCTTGGCCCCTGTCACGTTGCGCTGCTGCGCGTTAATTATGAATGATATTATAACCAACTATAGCTCGGCTACACGTCCTAGTAATATCATTACTTTTCGAGAGTAACAGTAACGTGACGTGGTTAGATTTGGCCAGCTGTAATTTGTTATGTAATTTAATTACTTTCTAGTATCATTTCATATCTCATGGAAGAGAGCACTCGTTCAAAATCAGGGAATTTATTCGTAGAGCAAACGTCTTTAAGCGCTCGCTTTTTTCCCCACACAAAATAACCCAGTTGAATTAGCTACCGCTGCAAATTGCTGATTGTCGCACTCGCGCATCGTTCGGAGCATTGCTTTTGGACGTATAACGGCAAGAGCTCTGTTTTCTTTTTCGAGTTATGTTGTTGTGTTAATATTGTTTGCTCAGTTCTCATATTTGACCCGCCACGTTGGTCTAGTGGTTGTGGTGCTCGAATGCTGACCCCGCAGGTCGCGGGATCGAATCCCGGCTGTGGCGGTCGCATTTTCGATGGAGGCGAAAATCCTTGAGGCCCATGTGCTTAGATTTAGGTGCAGTTAAAAGAACCCAAGGTGGTCGAAATTTCCGGAGCCCTCCACTGAGGAGTCTCCTCACAATCATATCATGCTTTTGGGACCTTAAACCCCAACAATTATTATTATTATTATTATTACACAGTTGTCTATTTGTACGAGCCTATGTAACCCCTCTGTATTCATCCCTGCAATAATGCTTTCGGGCGCTGCGGCTACTTGAAATAAATAAATAAATAAATAAATAAATAAATAAATAAATAAATAAATAAATAAATAAATAAATAAATAAATTCTGCCACATCTGCTTTTACGTGGGGGCATGCAGCTGGCATCGGACGACCGAAAGAGCCCATCTAGCTGGAGATGCCATAACTGTGCACTTTCATTGCGCAAGAGCGTGCGGCAATTACCAGGAGAGCGGTAACCAACGGCAACGCGGTATACGGTCAATAAAGTGCCGCGTAGCTGCGCTCAAGTACCCTCTAAATTTTAAGCTTGACGCCCTTCCAGCACAAACGTCTCCGCCAAAGCGCCACGTGCAGCAAACGTTCTCCGCCATCACGCTCCTGCTTACTTTTTCTTTTTTTTTCCTCAGCGATTACTCGCACTGCCTGCCCAACTCTCTTCATCGCTTCACCTTTACTCCTGTTTTCCTATTCGCCAAGTTACTTTATTTATTTCTATTTTTTTTGTTCAAGTGCCTCGATTCATTACCTCAATCCGTATTTTCCTATTCACACATTCCCCATATTTTTAACTGTGTAACTTTTTTCTTTCATTTTTGTAATAGACAAAATCTAGTCGCTTATGCACTCACTGAACATGATTGGAAGGCGAAAGCTATATTTTGCTACTCAGTCGATGCACTGATCCTGCTACACCACCCTTCGAAAGCTTTGTGCACCTAACGTGGAAATGCGTGGCCTCCGGGATCGCAGCCACCTCACCTGCTTTTGCAGTGCCTCCGTGATCGGCCCACAGTTGACCAAGCTACGACGACGTCATCGCGTGACGTTACGTTACCATGACGAAACGATGACGTCACAGATTTCGCTATCTCGTCACATCACGTGACGATGATATCTTGCGTCACTCGCGTTGACGCCAGCGACGCGGTTACGCCGGTAAACTTTCGCGTTTGATGAGGCTTTAACCTTGACGTAACTTACAATTTAAGAATTACCCGTTCAAACTACCTGGTGCCTGGCCAATCCCCCAGCGTCTGTGTGTATGTGCCACGGATACGAGGACCAAATTTTACCGCATACTCTACCGATAAGCACGGCTCGTAGCTTTGGCAGTGTTGCGCGGTACTAGTCGGAGGGAGTACACGGCCGCGCATATTGGACGCGGAATGACTTACAACCCCGGGTATATAAAAAAAGCACGCAGCGTCAAAATATCTGGGCGCCCATTTAGGAGCCCCATATGGCGGCGCACCGCAGAGAACAATTTGAGGCGAACGGCGAATGGAAATCGCGGCGCGGCGGCGAACTGTTACCTGAACGTAAATGGATCGGCCCGCAGAAAATGCGAAACTGCGTAATTCCGGACGCGCTTGCGTGTGTGTCTATAAACGAGCGCCGTATATCGGGTTCTTATCTATACACCACGCGGCAAGCTTCATTTAGCCGTGATGTCATTCCGTCACATTTGCCTTCCCAGAAAACGACGACGTGAGAGTTTTCAGGAAGTTAATCACGCGGAATGCGAAAAAAAGAAACTTCCGAGTACGCATTATGACATCCTTATGGGTGAACGAAGGGTACTTGGTTCGTTCCACGGCTAACGAGAGCCTAGCTCGCGAGACGGTAAAGAGATCTGACGTGACGACGAGCGTTCGGAAAAATTATTCTGCTTGCTTTTTATATTCCAACGCGGTAGAAAATGTCAGTATGAAAATGGTTAACCACAGTTCCACCCACTCCTGTGAAAGCAAGATCTTGAGCATAATGCGAGCAGGGCTATCGGCATCGCTATCGCTTCACAGCGTTGCTGCGAGACGTATATGGTTCAGGTGCTTTTCATATCGAAAAATGATGCTGGTAAAATAACCACGCGCCTTTGGGATTAACTGCTGCAGTTACAAACACTACGAAGGGTGAGCTTTCTATAGCGCCGCAAAAAAATGGTCTCGAAAAAAATCGGTTGTCGGTCCCTTTTAAGGGACGACGCCAAAAAGAAAAACGACTTTTCTCGTATCAGTGAACGACTCTTCCCCATTACCAAAATAACCACGCCTGTCGCGAGAATACGATTTATAAGCGAGAAAACGCGCAACAACAAAAATTGGGATGGCGACGCCATTTTGAAATTCCCGCACCAATCATTGTGACGTCGTAGATATTGACGAAAGGCCTACGTAGTTCCTAATCGGTAAAAATTAAGTGCACGGTCCTCTGAGGGGGGCCATGTATATAACAAATATTTCAATCAATGCACCAGGTGGTCAGAATTGAACATATACGGGGCATGACGGCGACGCCCACGGCAAAAAGCAGCCGAGAGTGTCCATATAATTGCTATCGCAATAAAAGTATATTTTTCTTTCTAACTAGGCCTTCTCTCGTTGCAGGAGAGCAAATTTAAGTCTTCACCTCGCTGTAGAATTCGTATTTCGTTGTCAATACGTAACCTTTACAATACGTACGAACTAAAGAACCGAGCTCGTTGGATGGCCTCGAAGTATATTTCAGCGAGTTAGACATCGCGGGATACAGCGTCCACTATTTTATTCTCACTTCGAGCGAAAGAACGAACAAAAAAAGGAGGGTCAAAGAGCAAAGGGAGCGCTAACTTTCCATTGTTTTATTACAAGGTTCGCAGGCTACATAACAAAATCGCGCTTGCGACGCTGTCGAAAGATAGCGCTTACCTTTGCTCCTTCCCGCTCCTTTTTTTCGTTGTTTCGCGATAAGCAACCATGGTGTTATGGTGAGTACCAACCATAGAGTTTCCTAATAATACAGGGAAATGTGGCGCTAGTGTCTACGGGCGTTGCAACACATGGCGTTTCACCCAGCATGCGGGAATGATGGGTAGTACGTGGATTTGTCTAAGCTTCGTTCTTTCGGCTCCGTTTGGCTTTGTGTGTCCTGCAGCCCCGTTGTCGCAAGACGAAGTTCATCAAATGTTCAGCAGTTTCACTTCGTCACCTTAACCTTGTAGGCTCACCAATTCAAATCGGCTTACGAAGTTCGCAACGGTGCATTCTTTCATCCGAAACAAACGCCAAAACGCAACAATAAACAAAGCCACAAGTGCGTTCGAAGTCGTAAGAACAAGATTAGGCAAAACCATGTACTACCCATCCTTTCCACAGTGTCTGAACGATCGCCGCGCCATAGTTTCCTCTAGTAAATATTGTAGGAAACTCTATGGTGCCAAGTATGAAGCGGCTAGCCCAACAGCAAGTATTTCAGGGTGTCCATGACGAGAGACGAGCGACACGCCGAACAAGGCGTTAAAGCCTGACCACACGTACGCGTTGCAGCGCGTCGGCGCATGGCTTTTTGCACGCGGCGCCGCACCCTCTCCCTATGGAGAGAGAGAGGGCGCGCAGCTTCGCGTAGCCACGCGCCCTCTCTCTCCATAAGGAAAGGGCGCCGCGTCAAAAAAGCCACGCGCTGACGCGCTGCAACGCGTACGTGTGGTCAGGCCTTTATGGGAAAAGCCATTTCCCCCCCGTATAATCATCTATTTATTTGAACTTCTTTTTTTTTCTTTACGCATGAACAGCAAGGCGGTAGTACATCAGTGAAGAATCCACCCACCCGACAGCCACCATCGGTGGTGTTTGTTTAGAGTCAACACAAAGAACAGCGCAGCCAGCGTCAGACAGTGAGTGTGTACTCCTCTACGGTAAACAGCCAGGTATACAAGTCAGGTGCGACGTGCAGATGCTTGGGGAGGAGGGAGGGTGATGGGGAAGGCACAGCGGCGTCGTAAGGTTGTGGGTGCGATACCCTTAGATCTTACTGGGCTTCCTTGGTCGTCATCCTCCATAGCACTCGAGAAAAAAGCGAGCTCTCCAAGCATGAGTACGCTATGTCAGGCGTTTGTACACGCGATAATGATTCAATTTCTTACCACTAAGATAACGCCTAAGTTTTCATTAGGTTGACTTTAGAAAATAGCTAGCTACTAGGCTGCCGACATCAGTGTTCACATTCCAGCAATCCGGGAAGAAAAAAAAAGAAAAAATAAAAGAAACGAGCTATCATTCGTAATAAAGGAAGTACGCTCCTTCATAGCAATCCGTGACGCCGAATAGAAATATAGCTCTATACACACAATAGTATAGTTGATTTAGCTTAATTAATGTACCTAATCACTCGGTGACTTGAGAAGACATGGTGTTTGAGACAATGCCACATGACGGCGTTAGTGCGTCCCGTGCGCGCACCTACAAATTGCTTGTCATTGGAGACTTCGGCACGAACTGTTGCTGGGAACTTTTTAATGACGCGAAAAGGAACACAAAAACTTGCAGCTAAGGCTGGCAGGGTTACGTGCTGACGTCAGAACACAGAGCGTACAACTTGGAACTTCGTCGTCGCGTTTATTCGGCAGTTATTGGGTCATAGTGGAGGTGACGTAGGAAGAGGGCGGGGATCGGATGATGAGGTGATTGCGGTGAACGAATACGAAACAAACCAAGAGTCAGTGACGAGTAAGAAGAAGCTACCATTCCCGCACTCCGATGCACTCACACACACGCACACAGACCAACAGCGCACGCAGCATGCGTCCAAGCAGCCAACCAGAGGACTTTTCCACCTCGTGACGTCACCGAAGTGGGCGTGACCGGTGCAGCAAGGCTCAAAAAGATCTCATCTAAGTCAACGCGCACGCGCACTAGGCCGGTAAGGGGGGAGCAGTTAAAGGAAACACCATCCAGCGAGCTAAGAAGACGGGAACCGCGTCACGAACTGACGCCATATCAAGTCGACGCGCACGTCCGCGATTTGCATACCGCGCGGTGGTAACAATGTTGCCCGATGAGTGTGACACACGGCAAACTACGTCAGAGCCAGGCATGCAGACCACGCATGCGCAAGAGACATGGTCGGAAAGACCCAATCGCATGGCCAATCACTAAGGGGTGAGGGGGTGTGAATAAAAAAAAATAACACACAGTTCCTGGAAGCCAGGAAGATTACTACGCTGAAAAGACACCACAGTGACTCCACGCTGTGCGGCCTTTAAGACACGTCGCGCTCGAATTTAAAAGTATCACTTTATGGAAACGACGCGTGCATAATAGGTCGACATTAGCGAGAAAAACTTCGCATAAACCTGAACATGTTTGACTTAGCTGGTCAAAATCTAACCACAAAATTCCTGCTATAACATCTGAAAGAACAAGTTAACAAACTTCATGATACTTTTAATTCGAAAGCGAGCATCTTTCACACAAGAGAACGGCCGCACATGTTCTCAGAGAGACACGCACGCGACGTGCCCAGGCCCCGAAAGATCTGTCTGAACCTTCACAACTTGGCAGCAAGAGTCAAGGACCAATAGATGCGCGACAACGCTCAGGCAGAGAAATATACGTAGATATTGCAAGGTTGCCAGATCGCTGTCCACATTAACTTGTTCTTCACTCTAGAGTGTTGCGTCTTGTACAGTTTTAACGCGAAGAAGTTTATCGGCTAGGTTGGTCGAAAGCGGGGCGCCCAGCCGGCGTCAGCAAAAGCGGTGTCCGGAAAGCACGTGACCTCTCCCACCGGAAATGACATCAGCGCCAACAACTGCGCCACAGCGACCGCCCATGAGGGAGAGGGGAATCTACGCAGCCGACTGGTGCAGCACCCCTTCCGTAACAACAAACTAGCCAAAAGAAACGCTTTCGTGTTTTCATCTCACGAGAATATTCTTAAGCATTCTTAGCAAGTTTTCTAAACGACGTTCCATTCATCTGTCCTAAGTTAAGTGATGAGAACTAACAGACAAAGATGCCAAGGAAAGTATAGGGGATGTTATTACAAGTAATGTAAACGTGAAGAAAGAAAAGTGGACGAAAAGATAACTTGCCACCGGCGAGGACCGAACCTGCGCGCAGGTTCCGTCCCTGCCGGTAGCAAGTTATCTTTTCGTCCACTTTTCTTTCTTCACATTTACGTTACAATTACTTCAAATAACATCCTCTATACTTTCCTTGGCATCTTTGTCTGTTAGTTCTCATTAATACTGTGTTTAACAAAGCAAACGAGCCCTTAATTTTACACTTCTTAACTTACGTGAGCCGCTATTCAGTATTTTAATTCTTGTGCCAATAAAAAAAACAAAAAAAAAAACGCGGTAGTTATTTTCCAGCGTCTCTGTCTGTGGAATTGTTAATCGACGTGATGGCGTGTACATGATACGTGATCGGTTAAATAAGTGTGACGTTATTACGACATGTTTCTTTCGAGGCCTGAGCACTGTCGGCGACGAATACACACGAAAGGCGTCAACACAGCGAACGGTGATGACACATGCGCTGTTCTGTGCGCAAAGCATTGTCCGGATCGCGCTAAGGCCGCACAGAAGAGACTCGAGAGGCATCGGTCTTATTATGGTATGAAGCAAACAGGCAGCTCAGTAGTGCGGTTTTTGTGGGCCAGTTGGTATACATGATGACCGAGTGAAGGGTCCAGCACGGTACAGATGCGAACACACAGAAAAGAACCAGTCTTTGTCCAGTGCGTTTCCTTTTATCTATAGGACTCGCGTCTGTAATTGCCGGAACCTTTACACCGGTGAAACATGCAGATGCTGCGAACTTTCGAGAATATATTCAAGGACCGCTTACAAAACTCGAGAAAAAAAAATTTAGGACGCACAATTCCTAATTGGCAAAAAAAAAAAAAAAAAGAAAAAAAAAAACTGAGACGATGCCTTGGTCGTTTACGTAAAAATCACCCCTTCCCCCCTAGCATAAAAAAAATAAAACAAAAAGGTGGCAATAATCTTTTAGATTTAGCTCACCACCAGATATTTTCTCTCACAATTAGCCATTATTAAATTTGGAATCGGCAAATGTGCCTAAAGGCGGCTACATGTCACTGCTGTATACATACATCTAGAACACCGCCAGACAAAACTACAAAACGAGCACAACCTCCGCCAGCTGTGAGCGGTAGTCTAACCTGTCACGTTAACGATTCCTAACCGATGAGCAGTTCGTAGAGAACAAAACAAAACAACTTTCGTTCTGTCCTCTCAAAAAATTTCATTTTCTACGCCCATCAAACGACTGCTGATTACTGGCCTTTCGCGATCCGGCAAAGTTGAGCACACATCAGCCCAGGGATGATTAAAAAACAGAAAGAAATAAATAAAAAAAAGGAGACGGAGCTCACCGTCTGCTGCTCGACGCCGTTCGTGGTGACGATGGGCAGGGCGAAAGAGCCGTCCTTGCCGTCGGCCCGTTCGCCGCCATTTTGAGTCACGTACTGGGGGTAGGTGGACGCCATCTGGGTCTGCACCATGTGCTGCGCATTTCAAGAAGAACGGGGCGACATCAGAACTTATTCCGCTGTAACTGTCGTCTGTCAGTTGCTATACTTTGTCGAATTTAAAGGGACACTAAAGAGCAAAACGATTTTTCGCGTATTAGTAAAGTACAATTTCACAATTACCGAGAACACCACTCTTACCGCGAGAAGACGCCATCGGAGTTCATTCCGCTATAAATGTCGCCTGTCAGGTCGTTTTTTTATTCATGGTTTGTGTTGTCGTGTTTCCCGAGCCATAGTAGTAATGTCCGCACTTAATATCATCATCAAGGCGCTCGAATAACTAGAGGAAGATGACTTCTCCTTGTTGCGAGTGCGCACTCAACATGCTACAGCCGGCTAGGCTGCATGTGGTTTCGCCTGCGTTACGCCAAGCGACGGCGACAGCTTACGATCACAGCGAATACCACAGAATATGAAAGACCGGCCCCCCTCAACACAGTTACGAGCTGGCACTTATCTCTTCCATTTTCATTTAAGAACCACTTCGCAAACGCTCCGCACTTAGAAGTTCTGCCTACTCTCGTGAATTAACGGTTAAAAATGTACGCTCCATTATCAATGACGAATACCGCAGCTACGTTCTTCACGCACTGAATTTACCCGTCAATCGCTCCCGGAAATTACGAGGCAGCGTGATGGCGCTTTAGTGTTAACCTTTGATCTTCGCGGACCTGCCCATAGATGGCGCTTACACGCTGGTACGTCGACGTAAAAAATTATAGTGCACACACCCAAAGTTTGGGGCAGGGAAAAAAAAAAGAGGGGGGGGTTTGGGGGGGGGGGGGGGGGGCTGCGGAGCAGGAAATTCAATTTGAGAGCATTCCGGGACTGCTCCTCCGTTTTCCCCCGCTTTACGCTTCCCTCGGGCGAAGTAGCGAACGAAATTGCTCAATAAAATGATTAAGAAGAAGAAATTCACGAAAAACGAACGGAGCGGAGAAGAGGCACAAAGATGGCCAGAGAATGGCTTCGACGCAATGTATAAAATATAAAGTCTAAGTAAAGCACGCAAAAAAAAAAAAGCGAGACGCCAAACGGCATCAGACAAAGACTGTGTAGACGGAGCGGAGTTTTTTTTTTCCTTCGCTTCCTCACAGGGAAAAAGGATGCAGGCTAAGATGAAACGCCCGCTGCCCTCCGGCGAACACTGGTATTTGATTACGCACTTGCGTTTGGTTGCGGGTTGATGGCCATGCTCTCCCTTTTTTAGCCTCTACAAGTTCAACCGTGGCACCATCCTCGCTTTTCGGCACCTTTGGTGGTGGACCAAGCAGAAGTGAGAAAGCAGGAAAAAAAAAAAAAACGTAGCCACCGACTGCAGCCACTTTGGGCCGCGCAACATCGATAGCACGCCTGTCTCTCCTCGTACTATCTTTCTTCTCTTCCGCGTCTTTTTTTTTTTTTCTGCCTCTAAGGTTAGCGAAGAGCAGCGAAAAGATTACTTCTCGGAAAAGACGGCCAAAAAGGAGCGACACCCCCCCAATATTCGTCCAGCCACGTTATCTTTCTCCTTCAATTGGCACATCGAACACCTCTCGCCGGTGCTTCACCGTTTTTCTCTTTTTTTTTCTTTTTCTCTTTTTTCCGAGGCAGCCCGTCTCCTTCTATATTGGCTTGTCTTCATTCTGTTAAGACTCTGCCGATAAAGCTCCCAATTCGTTTCCCCAAGTCGCGAAAGAAAAAGAGCCGGTTCTGACAATTCGAGCCTTTCAGACGAAAAACACATTGTTATTCAACGTGACGGCCCGATTCCTTTTGCAATAGAAAGAGCCGAGGAAAACGTCGTGATTTCGCGATAAAAAAGAGCGCACCCCTAAAGTAAGTGTTCCACGCTGACAAGGTGAGTGTGAATAGCGAGTTTTAGTACTTCCAGAGCTTTCTTTATAATTAGAGGAGGCGTTGGTACTACGTGTGTTGCGTCTGCAACGGAGTTCGTATGCCTACACAACTGCGTTACGGGCTCAAAGTACGCAGTACTAAATCTCATTAACAGAGAGCTTCAGTACCGGGGACCACAAGCCTCTTGCGTACGCACGCTATCGCGTACTTTTAGAGTCCCAGCCGCGCGCAAAGAGAACAACTGAACGCAAGGACTCATGTAAAGCCACTTGTGGTCCCACGCACTAAAACTCTCTATCAGAGAGTACAGGTTTTTAGTCAGAAACCACCGCGACTCCCGCACCGTAACGGATTTTAAAAGTCAGCTTTGTTGCAATGCCATAGCGCTATGCGGTGAAGCATACAGCGAATACGAAGGGGCGCTGGGGGGACGTCGGTGTTGTGGGCGGGCGTTCAATAGCTTGATAATAGCTTGAATTTCTCGTTTTCTTCTTTCTCTTCAAGGATTTCGCATTCCATTATCTTTCAGCACGCACACCGAACAGTCAGAATTCGTTGTTATAACCGATAACGGGGCATGAGAGCATTGCTGTAAGCGGGTTATTTCAGCATAGAAAACATACAAAAGTTGATGGTGCAGTATCTTCTCATTGTTATAAACGATATATTGTTAAAACCGGTATCGCTATATGTCGGTTCGACAAACGTTGGGTTCGACTGCAATCAACGCTGTAGGCTTAGGTAGTGGCGCTCCGAGTAACTCGGCGGACGTAGATTACGTGTTTGTTAGTTGTCTTTTATACTCCATAGATGGCGCCACTTGAATTTTACGTTACCGGTTTATCGGACAGACTAAAGAACTCTAATGTTAGTGGCGGGGCTCCCAAGGGGCTTGCGTTCCTCTGTTCTCTTTTAGGCTGCGGCTGTCCACAAGATGAAAGCGCGGAGATGTACAATATAGGACGCAAGAACGCGCGGACCCAGCGGCTATTTATACCCGGCACTAAAGCTCTCTTGGAGAGCTTTTAGTGGCGGGGGCCCCAGAGCGACTTACGTACGTACCCTCTTGCATTCCTTTGTATTCCCAGCCGCACCCATAAAGAAAAGAACGCAAGAGGTTACGTACGCAAGCAGCTCTGGGGATCCGGCACTGAAACTCTCGATTGTTTCGCCCACGTTAAAATACGGAGACAGTTTAGAGAAAGGCAGCACGTCAACTGTCAGAGCAGGAAGGTATTAAAACTATATAGTCACATGGAATGCATACGCCGAGACAGCATTGATTAATGAGGGTGGCGATTTGGGCTTGTTGGTATGGTTGCATGATAATTGATCATAGCGCAGGCTAAACCCACGCTGTGGTGTCTCGAATGTGCCTTCTTTTGTCCGTGTGTTTAGCCTGCGCTACCATCAATTAGCATTAATTAGCCTGGAGCGGACTAGCATGCTCGAGACAAACTGTCATAGTTAAGCATACCGCTTCATCATTTCGTGCTATTATTTCGCCTACGTTTTTCTTCCCATTCCACTTTCTTCAACTTCCTTTTCCCCCCGTGCAGTTTAGCAAAACAGAGTCGTTAATCTTTCCTCACCGAGACAAAAAAAAATTTTTTCAGAACGTGGTGCCGTGCGTCGAGGGTGTAGAAAGC
The DNA here is from genome assembly GCA_030522465.1 of Rhipicephalus appendiculatus. Lineage (NCBI taxonomy): Eukaryota > Metazoa > Arthropoda > Arachnida > Ixodida > Ixodidae > Rhipicephalus > Rhipicephalus appendiculatus. The sequence continues at coordinate 104,150 of JALIZH010016104.1, forward strand.
AACGTTTCTGATGCAGACTGCTTCCGGAGACACTTTTCATGCGTGATCCAAAGCACCGTGCTTCCGGTATTATTATTATTTTTTTTTTATACAGCTCGCGCGTTAAGATCCCCTTCAGCTGCAAACACGATACGCTCTGTCCGCTTCTGCTTTCTTGCCAGTCCTGTATGCAAGCGACCTGCACATCCGCGTCGCCTATCTTCGCAAACGTCGGTGTTTTTTTTTTTTTATGAAGCCTTGACAGTTGAGCTTGCTAGGCTCACTGTTGTTAACATGTTAATACGGAAAAGCTCTAGGTGACGGGATAGCAACACACTAACGTAGGCGAGTTCACGTAGGCGTGTTTTCTGTTCTATTAAAAAAAAAGAGGCGGGGGGAATAAGGGAGAGGGGTGTAGTAAAGCTGAAGCCGACCGCGTTTCGCGAACACCCGCCGGGTGTATTTAACGAAATTCTCGCAGTCCTTGTTCTCTCTCTCTCTCTCACACACACACACACACACACACACACACACACACACACACACACACACACACACACACACACACACACACACACACACACACACACACACACACACACGCACGCACACACACACACCCTCCTTCTAACACTTTTTGTTTCCGTTCTGCGGTGTTTTGTGCTCACGAATAAAAAATGCCCCCCACCTCCCCGAAGGGAATCGTGAGGAAATGCGAATGCATTTCGCGCGCGCTTCACTCCATTTATATATACGTGCGAGCAAGCGGACGGGAGAGTGGGGCGCAGGGAGGAGAGAGAGCGAACGGCGAGAGAAGGAGCGGCGAAGCACTGCACCTACCCTCTGCTACACTCTCTCCACACACGCGGGAGCTCCGCCGAGCTTCCGCGATGCGAGCGCCCTCACACACCAGAGCGCGCTCCTCCTCTCCACTCACTCTCCGCTACTCCGCCCGCACCACCTGCTCCGGTTGCTAGGGGCGAGGATAAGCGCGCGATCCCGCAGCTGTTGCTATGGGAGAGGGAGTGAGAGCGGAGAGATAACACCTGCCGGCGCGCGCAGCTCAACCTATCCTCCTCCTCCTCCTCCGCGGACAACGCCGGATGCCTGACACAGCCCGACTAAGAAATGCATTCGCATTTAAAAAGCGTTGCATGACTCCCGCTGGCATAACCGAGCAAACAGGTGCCCGGCGTGGAAGCTGCCAAGCGCAGACAATCCAGCTGAGAAGCATTCACGTGAAACGCCAGACTACAATGTTTTGTTAAAGCAGACGAAGCTAATTTCTGCAGCTACCCCCGGTTGCGCTTTCATCCGGCGTTCTCAACGTCATATCGTTTCACGGTGATACTGCGCTGTATGTGTGTCACCGTTCTTCTGTTGCGTGCATGCTCGTGTTATATGCGCTACCTAAAAAAGAAAGACTGAAAAACGAAACAAAACAACAAGAACAACAACGAGGCAACCCTGTCGGCTGTGAGATCCAAGCGTATCGTTCGCAGTCGCACTTTGCGGCAGTTCCTCTCGGGGAAACCATAATAAAATGCTAAGCAGACGCCCAAGATACGGATGCAAACTCGCTCGCTATTCGACCTGACTCCGCGCTTTTGATTTGTGTTTCATGGTTTGCGAAAGTCTGCGTTGGACGCCCTCTTTTTTTTTCTTCTGTCGTATAGCCCCAACTTTCGTAGCGCTCCTAACTTGCTTTTTCAGCATGCACCTATCTGTAGCTGGAAACGCTTAATGCAAGTGAAGAAAATCTAAAATCCAGCGTTCCAGTTTTAGTTGTTTCTGTTAAACTTCGTTGTGGAAAGCAGCATTTTGTTTTGACGGTCGAAAAGCACGCTATAAACATGGTTCGAAAAACGGTAAACAAGTGAATTCCGTTTTCTTGCGAAGCATACGGTAGCGCGGACATTGCAGCGCAAGAGAACGGGCTTGCTTCGTTTTTAGATGCGAAGCAGCTCTTTGACTAGGATGTGTAACGCTGTCCCTCCGTCCGTGCGTCCGTACGAACGCGCCGCAACGCGCTCCCCTCGCCGCAGGTGTTGGAGAGGTGCCAAGTAGGTCACGCCGCTGTTGCGCGTTGACGTCACGCTCCCCTCGCAGTGCGCGCTGACGTCACTCTCTCCCTCGCCTGCCGCCGCGCGCTCGCCGCAGCGCCCGCAGCTGCCGCCTGACGCGCGCCTAACGTACGCGTTGAAACATGTCTGTACGTGTCACCTCTCTCGCTTCACCCTCTCCACCGCTCCCATGCGCAACGTTGCTGCGCATCCCATCAGGGTTCCCTTTGGGAAGATGGTGTAAATGTTTTTTGCTGCAGTAGATAGGAAGTTCACACAAACAAAACAACCAAAGACGTAACTACTCCGATCACATTATTAAAGCTGACCATCGTCGAAAGCACCTCACAAAACTGCCGAATCGTTACACCACTGGGGACGGTGTTGAGAGTGTTTTCAAATGCTTTTCCCAAATACCATTTTGAGTCTATAATTTAATTTTGCATATTAATTTTTCACGTCAGCTGAATGAGCATCCGAATACGGTTCGGTAGCGATCCAAGGCAAGCGATCACGGTTAAAGACACATTCGATACCTTTTATCGGTACCAATAGTACTGTGGTCATGACTGTCACTGCTCCTCACCACATAACGCACTTAGTAAAAGAAGTTGCATAACCACGTAAACCACGAGAATGGGAACTGCACGAAAGTGCTTGTTTGGGCCGGTTGTTGTTATCGGCGTCAAATGATACCAGACAGGGCCGTAGCCAGAATTTTTTTCGGGGGGGGGGGGGGGGGGTGGTAACCATATTTTATGTATGTTCGTACGTGCGTTTGTATGTGTGCGTGCATATATACGCAAGCAAACTTGAAAAATTTCGGGGAGGGGGGGGGGTTGAACCCTCCCTCCAACCCCCCTTGGCTACGCCCCTGATACCCGAACAACGGTAAGCCTTCGCAATGGTATAGTGCGCGTCATCCAGTCAAGTCCGCCTCGGTGGATCAGTGGCTAGGGTGCTCGGCTGCTGACCCGAAGGTCGCGGGTTCGATCCCGGCCGCGGCGGTCGCATTTCGATGGCGGCGAAATGGTAGAGGGTCGTGTAAATAAATAAATAAATAAAATCAGCTTGTACTTCTCTGTATCTTCCGCCACATTTGTCCTCACGTCTATTTTTGCAAACTGCAACTCTACCTAGTTTTCTTTTTTTTTTCTCAAAAAAAAAAAAAAAAAAAAAAAAAAAAAAAAAAAAAAAAAAAAAAAAGACGGAGCGAAATTCACACCCAGAAGACCAGCTACGTTCAGTCGATGATCGTCATCCGTTCCGTCAACTGCCGTGGAACAAATAAATAAATAAATAAATAAATAAATAAATAAATAAATAAATAAATAAATAATCAAAGAATAAATAAATAATCAAAGAATAAGGAGAACCGAAACAACAAAAAGAAAGCATACGAAAGACGAAATACGACCGATGCTGAGACAAATGAAAAACTAAGAAGACGGGGTCAAAAAAAAAAAAAATTCACTCCCGAAAGTTTCTTCGTCCGCAGGAAGAAAGATTGCGGGGCCACGGGACTCGAGAGGGCGGCGACTACACTCCAAGTGCGAAGGAATTGATATATAGACCAAATAACGGTATGAAAAAAAAAGAAAAAAAACGATGCGGTACAAAATATCTCAGGCTGTGACAAAACAAGGAGAGAGAGAGAGATAAGAAAACAGTAAGATAACGCTAATGATAAACTGCAGCGAGAAACAATGATTCAGTTAAGGTGAGCGATAACATTATACGCCACATTAGGTGCCCCTGTTCCTGCAGCCAAGTAGGAGCTGATGACTTGGAACGGCGAAAGCATCTTTCTTTCTTTCTTTCTTTCTTTCTTTCTTTCTTTCTTTCTTTCTTTCTTTCTTTCTTTCTTTCTTTCTTTCTTTCTTTCTTTCTTTCTTTCTTTCTTTCTTTCTTTCTTTCTTTCTTTCTTTCTTTCTTTCTTTCTTTCTTTCTTTCTTTTCCGGCCGTTTCATAGCTGATGATTTCTTTACCCCGCCCTTTCAGCCCCTGAGAAACTTGGCACTCAGCTCTCGAGTTTCGGCTTTGGCTGCGGCTGGCGACGGCTTATACGGATAGCGAAGACCACTCCCGCGGCCACTCCCGGGTTTTTCGACCCCTTCCGACCTCCGAGTGTCTTGACAGGAGGCACAGCGGCGAATGAACTCAAAACGAATGGTCGAAGATTTTTAAAGAAGAGAAAAAAAAAAAAAAGAAAAGAAAAGATAGGACAACCGCCAAGCGGGTGAGATTTCCGCGTCACAGAGTTCGTGGGGAAAGACCGTTTCGAGAGCACGGGTCGTATCACAGGGAAGACAGAATACTTGTGATCCCGCCTTCGTGACTGCAGTGAATCGTGTCATAACGCCTTGCCCAATGCGTAGTCTTGCTACAGGCTGGATCAACGGACTTCGCCCGCCGCCATCACGATGACTTATGCTGAACTTTATTAATTCTTGGCACTACCGACAGCTGCTGACTCATTTCTGAGTTGCGTCCGAACGAAACGACATCCTCAGCGTTTTAACTCAATTTTCTAGACTCGCAAGTTAAACTCCGCCCTCTTCCAACCACAGGTAGCAAACTGGACGCGCGTAGGGTTGACTTATTTGTACTCTTATTTTTTTTCTAACTTTTATTACCGTTAATGCGAATCATTCTATGGAAGGTGAGCCAGTGTTTCAGAAAATGCTTTTAAATCAGCGTTAAAAAATCAATTTCCCAGAAAAACTTTCAAGAAAAAAACATAGCAAGAGACTCTAGTGACGTAGAGTACGGAGTCCGAGTACGGGACACAAGTTCAGTGGAAAATGGAGGCTAAGTTACGAGAAATAGTTGAGCAAGAAGTAACGATCCAGCGTTGCATCGTGTTCAGAGCTTTGTGACCACACGTACAGTAAATGTTTTACACCCAAAATTTCATGACACACAGCGGTGTGTCCTGAAAAGTAAGCCTTTTTTGAAAAGTAAACCTACACAGATCTGTAGGTTATTAACACTACCTTTAACCATAGTAACGTAGACGAATCGAACAAACAGTAGCAAAACAATTACTTTAATGAGAAAATATGTAGATAAAGATAGAGCACATTTACACAACTAGCTTATACCCGGTATGAAAGAAACTGTAAAAAAAAAAACCAATAATGATGCAGCGTTAAAGCGACCATAGGATATTTCGTAAAGTAGGTTTTGTGGAGCAGAAAAAAACTCTGTCGGAGAGCTCATTAAAAATAATAGACACATTGAAATTTATAATGGATTTGTCATATCTCGCTTTGACAAACGGCACAACTACAACAAAGCTAGAAATTTTTTCTTAATATACGACGGATAGTGACTTTGTTTTTAACTGAGAGTTCCGGGAATAATAATAATAATAATAATAATAATAATAATAATAATAATAATAATAATAATAATAATAATAATAATAATAATAATAATAATAATAATAATTCGTCCTATTAGAAGAGCACGTCACTCGAAAATGACAAGGAAAACTTAAAGAAAGGGTCCAGACAAAAAGTAAAAAGCGTCGCCTGCGGCGAAAGCTCGCCACGAAAATAGGTCGATATCATCGCTCTCGTGTTCGTCGTCTACCAGGTCTCCCCCTGGAGGTAGACTGAATTATCTAGAATCCGCTCGAAAGGAGGCGCACGGCGCAATAACATTGGGGGGCTCATAATAAATACAGAGTGGCGACGCTAAGTACCCCGACAAACAGAACAGCTAGGGTTCAATTTCGATGGTCCTATATACCCGCCGAGATAGAAGAAACATGTAACGATCTTCCCACGTGCGCAGCCGAAACAACAAACCCGCCGTCTTTCGTTTTCGATCTAAAAAGAATGTCACGGAGAAAGAAGAAACAAAAAAATCGAAAGGCGAATCTTTTTTTTTTTCTTTTTTAATCCACATCAAAGGCGAACAAATATGATCGTTTCGTAGACGCGCCCCTGGGAGTTGCGTAGATGAAAGGAAAAAAAGGCTGAAACCGCTTCACCCAGAGGGCATAGCGAAGATTTATTTGAGAGGCGAATCGGCTGGGAAAAAAAAAAAATAGGAAGGAGGGGGGGGGGGGGGTCGCGCGACGAAAAAATCAGAAAATCGAATCGACTTCGTAGCGGAAATCTCTCGACGCAGGAGCGGAAATAACGAAACAGAACTCAGCGGCTCACCAAGACGACTTCAAAGGAGCGCTGCAGCGGCTGCGGAACGACACCGAATGGATTAAAAATGGATACCCGGCGTAATTAAAATTCATGGATTGTGTACAGGCACGTATTGCCTTTTTTTTTCTTTTTTTCTTTTTTCGGATGTCGTTGCGTCGCTCATGATCGCTCCAGAGTGAGATCAATGAGGGAGGAAGAAACGGGAGAGCCGCGTTTGCACGACCGGCTCCTCGACTGCGGATTCGGCTCGGCTCCGAACGGCTCGTGTAGTCCCTGTGGAGACTACGAAACTGCGTCTGCGAGAAAGCGCTCTTTACAGGAAAGGCAACGAATGCATGCGCGACGCCCTTATACTGTGCGTATACGATTCCGCATCATTTTGCGTGCGTTTCTGCTTTTCGCGTGCCGCGACCTGTCGTCTGCTGTGGCCCGAAAGCACACTGGCGGTATATACAAGGCGCGCTCTTAGCGCCGCGCGCGGGGATCGATAATTGTTTTTCGAGAACGGCGAACAAGGACGCGTATATCGCTAACGACCGCACGAAGAGGACAGAAATAAAGAAGCAGGTCAGAGTGTTAATCGATAGTTATTCCGAGTGAGGCCGGAGACAGGTCGCTTCTGCCAACGACGGCCCACTGTACAAGCTGTAACGGGAGCGACAGACGATGCGAAGCAGACGACGCGGCCATAACAGGAGCAGACGACGCGGCGGGGAAGGGGTCGCGTCTGCTGGCGACGGTGTCGCCTCCACACAAGCACCCGATCGTGGCCGCTTAATTGCCGGAGTTTGCAAACTCTCAAATTGCCCCGATGCGTTGAAAACCGGGCAGCTGAATCGAATAATAATAGGCGAGGCCCATGAACTTCAGCGTAAAACGCGGGAGAGAGAGAGAGGCGCGCCTGTTGTAGATGTTGCAGGTATGCGCGGATGTGCGATCTTGGTCTCAAAATGTGAACAGGTGGAAGAACTTTGAAACACACTTACAAGTGTTGCCCAAGCCGCAATATCACTCTCAGGTACTTTGACTTCATCATCATCATCATTAGCCGCAGCCTGACTAAGCCCACTGCAGGGTAAAGGCCTGTAACATGCTCCGCCAATCAACCCGGTTCAGTAAACATAAACGTAAACCTATATAATCAGTTTTATAAAATAAATAGTTTACACCGGCTTCTATAAGTAGCTTGTACAGACACCGAAACAGACAACTAGAAACAAAATTCAAAGTGCGGGTCACAATGCGTTTATTAAGTGCAATACACACACAAACTGAGCATTACACAGCATATCACACCATATCGAACATTTGACATAGTGCAGCGAGCGTCTCCCGCTTAACTCTGTACAGAAAGATAATCCGTTAATGATAAAGTGTACAGGTAGATAGGTGCACGTATCGCCTTAAAGATGAGCAGTGGGTACTTCGCAACTGTAAGTGCAGTAGCCACCATAGGTGTGTGTCAGCACCCCCTCGATTACACTGAACGGGAAGGAAACCGCGTATCTGAACACTGTAGACTTGCGCTTTTAATATTGTTCTCTGTTTTCATGTGTAGTAAATGTACAACACGTTTCCGAACCGAAAGTTGAGTTGTGAGTAGCACACGTACCGACCTTTTCCTTGGTCCCTGTCTAAAATTTTTAGTGCCACGGCTTCACTGGAGGTAACAAACCAACTAGCCCAAAAGTCTGTTCTCTTGTGCCCGAGGAGAGTTTACAACGGACAAACGTTTCTCACGGCACGGTTGAAGTGTCCACCGAGAAGTGACTGATGACAAGTGAATGAAAAGGTGATGCGAACAGGGCCCGATAACTCTATCAAGTTGCACACTTACAGGCATAAGCGTGCGCAGTGTTCCCCATCAGGGAGGGGGGGGGGGGTAGGAATGTTCATCGCAGCGACTCCTCTCTACTAATCAATGTATGGGGCAGGTTTAGCGCCTCCCCCCCCCCCTCTTAGGTAACCAGGGGGGCGCCCCCCCTTCCCCCCCGTGCGCACGCCTATGCTTACAGGACAAGCTTAAGCCTCCTCGAACTTTCTTTTATTTTCTGTTTTTTTTTTTTTACGCGTGTGCTTGCATAACGCATCCTATACGTAACGCGGACCAAAAATTTCAGCCCGAATGTCACGTTACGCAACGAAATGCCGAGGAAAAGAAAACCCAATTAAGCCGCCGTCTCCTTACGCAACAAAACTCGCAGCCTGCGAAGCGTTTCGCGCAGGGAGTGAGAAGAAATAACAGAAATAGGGCTCCATCCGGGTGTTTTGTTGGGGTGTAACGCGTCTGTTACGCAGTCAGGAAGACGCCCCGTAGCAACGACGTCCGTGATTACTAGCCGTGTCATGTGACATGGGTAACAGGATGGTGGAATTACGAAAAAAAGATTTACGCTGGTGCCCTGAGTCCCGGAGAAGAGAAAGGGGTTCTAATGAAATAGAAAGGGCGTATGTTACACGCCTACAGGAGCGCACCTAACTGGGCTGGTTGGTGCATGATCAAGACGGGAACGAACAGCGCTGTACACGGGACGGTGCGGTGTCCCTCGTCTGTCGTTCTTTCACCGTCCCGTGTCCAGCGCTCTTTGTTACCGTCTTAAGTTACACGCATAAACGGGCTTCGCTATTCTTCAGTATCGGCACACCTATTCCCCATACCCACTTCCATATTCTTCGGTATTGGAATCCTGAGGCATCACATTCTTCAGTACCAGTCTCTTGAGGCAACACATTCAGTGCAGAAAATGAGATACAGTGGCCATTGCACGGTTGAGGGATATTGAAATAACAGGGCTTAAGGATATCGAGAGCACGTTTCAATTCTGCACGATACACCCGCAGAGATTCGAAGAGGACAATTATACGCGACGGCATGGACGTCGACTCCCTCACTGAAGAGCGTTTTTCTTTTTTGGCGTAAGAGGTGACCCGAATCTCACCAAATCTCACGAGAATCGCGCCGCAGAGCGAGACTATAGAGGGGTGAACATATCGAGCTAACGAGACCGCGGCGCCCGACAGAGTCCTCAACGACGCATACTGAGCGAACGAGAGGGAGGTTACAATGCTGACGCAATCAAACTGGGGACAGGAACCGCGCGTCCAGCGAGTGACTGCTTGTAGTGCTCTGACGGCGCACGTTAAATAAAAAATAAATAAATAAAAAAAGACATTAGAAAGGTTCATGAAAGAAAACTAGGGAGGGGCTAAGCATGTAGGGAAGGGTGTTTCAGCTCCACTGACGTGAAATCTGGGGAAGAGCGAAGCGTGCAGTGTTTTGAGAGAGGTTTCTTTGATGAGGCACTAGTGGTGCCAAGCCTTGAATCGGACTTGTAGGGAAGGGCGTTTCCGCTTTACTAACGCCTTCGGAAAACTGCGTCGGAATGCAGCTTACCCTATAAGGTGCTTCTTCTTCTTCTACATGCCAGGTTTCAGTTCCCTACGGCATGTAGGGAAGGGTGTTTCAGCTCCACTAACATCGTCGGCTATTTGTTGGGGTCACTGTTGCCTTCTTGATTTTTAGTGGACCGGTGCCGAGTAGTGGGATTCACACATTGTGGCGCATACCAGTTTTTATGATGGACCGTGGCTACATGACACACCGTGACGACATCAGACGCCGACAAGCCGAGACCCTAAGGTGCTTCGCCACGCCATGATTACGACATGATTACGTCACAAATATTTTCACCCTTGTGTCGTCATGATGCCATGATAGGATGACATCAACACAGCAAGGTAACTTTAGGATGGAACGTGACAACATGACACACCGTGACGACAGGAGACGCCGACAAGTCCGAGACCCTAAGGTGCTTCGCCACGTCATGATTACGTCATGATCGCGTCACAAATATTTTCACCCTTGTGTCGTCATGATGCCATGATAGGATGACGTCAACACAGCAAGGTAACTTTAGGATGGAAACGTGACAACATGACACACCGTGACGACAGGAGACGCCGACAAGCCGAGACCCTAAGGTGCTTCGCCACGTCATGATTACGTCATGATAGCGTCACAAATATTTTCACCCTTGTGTCGTCATGATGCCATGGTAGGATGACGTCAACACAGCAAGGTAACTTTAGGATGGAACGTGACAACATGACACACCGTGACGACAGGAGACGCCGACAAGCCGAGACCCTAAGGTGCTTCGCCACGTCATGATTACGTCATGATAGCGTCACAAATATTTTCACCCTTGTGTCGTCATGATGCCATGATAGGATGACGTCAACACAGCAAGGTAACTTTAGGATGGAACGTGACAACATGACACACCGTGACGACAGGAGACGCCGACAAGCCTATAGCCCCTGAGGTGCTTCGCACCTAAAAAAAGAATGTGCAGACTGAGCGGCCGGTCGGACGCCACAGGCGCCAATCGACGAGAAGCGTCGGTGCAGAAGAAGTTCCTCGTCACTCCCCCCTGTCGGGCTTAATTAAATAAACCGGGCTCTCCGAAAACACGGCTTATACACGCAGACCCGGCCAATAACGCCGCGAGCGAAGTCGAAGGATTTCCGAGAAGCCGAGCACAGCGGTGACGCTCGAAGCACCCTTCGGTGACGTTCTTCGTAAATAGTGCTGCGATCGCATTATACTCGGCGACAACTTTTCTTGAAAACACCGTGGAAGCTGCACAACCAAAACGCATGCCTGCTACCGCGCCAAAAAATAGTACTTATAAGCTTACTGACGATTTTCCCATTCGCCTTGCTGAAATAAATGCTGCTTTATTTATTATGAAACTCAAACAGTTGCGGGAAGTCGTAGTATATAAAAATACAGTTATTATTCACTTTGAAAGAGTGCCTTTTTTTTCTTTCCATTCCTTAGACAGCACCGCCTTTTCAGCACACCAGTTTTCCAAAGTAAGCATGGCGTCCATGACGCAGTGGGTCAGTGTGCGGCCGTAAACGCGCTTGTTTAGTTCTCGAAGAAAAATATGCTCGTAATATGACACTAAAATGTATACTGTACAATCAAAACGTTTTTTTTCCATTCAGAATTCTGGTGTATATAATATCTTAAACACGTTAATGATGCGAGCGAGCAAAACTGAAATCAGCCGCAAGCTGCCGAACTACTTGCGGAGCAACCCGAATGTGCGGAAGCCCCGCCTCCGTAGCTTTCGCTCCAATGTCAAGATAAGTTGTCGCCGAGTATAGTATGGTAAGCAGAAACTATCGATTTAAAGGAACACTAAAGTGGAACACGGAGTCTGTTTTCAACTGATAAAACATCCTTTTAAATGTATACTGTCGTTGAATTCACCACCATAAGTTTATTGAGAGACGATGAAATTAAAGCGACAGTACGTTTTGTAGATATTCCGTGGCGAAATCTACAAACGAATGAATGTAGATGAATACCAGCGTGACGTCACTGGATATACAAAGGAAGGTAGAACTGAAAGGTAAGATGGAAGCTTGAAGAGGTGAAAAAAAAATTGGAGCAGCTGCTAAAGAAAGAAAGGATGTTTCAGCTCCACTAACCTGAAACCTGGGGAGGGGGGAAACATGCACAGTTTCCCACAGCAAAATCTTTGCTGCTTTACTGCTTCACTCGGCCCCGGTCCACTAACGCATCATCACTTTGCGGATATGTTTCAAGAAACGGTGTTTCAAATAGATGACCTTACCGTAGAGATGCACGTTTGTGTCTCCGGTTTTAGATAAGTAACTTGAGCGCCTTGATAAATTTCTTCGGGGAATCGGGTGAATCCGACTACACACAACTTACACTAAGAATGTACAAGGCAACAGTTAGCCCTACAACAAATAACTGCGAAGCGACGTCTGCGAGCCGAACACCCCGAGTACGTACAACGAGAGAATACTAGGAAACGGGAAAGGCAACGGCGGCTGCGAGAAGACCCCGAGGCGATGGAAGGCCAACGCCAACGACGACATGCCCGTGTCGCTACAGTGACTGTCTGTGGTTTAACTCGAATCCCTCTGCGCTGAGAATCGGCGTAGAAACAACCTAGCATCACCTAGTTAAAGCCTAGCAACGACCAAGATGCAACCCAGAAACAACCTAGCATCACCTAGCTAAAGCCAAGCAACGACCTAGATGCAACCTAGAAACAACCTAGCATCACGTAGCTAGGGCCTAGAAACAACCTAGAAGAACCAGATTAGACTTCAGAACTGTCCCGTTTCGCTACGCAGATTAGCGCAAGCTTCGCGCTTATTCTTCTTTTTTTAATATTCTCACAAAGTATCGCGAAGCCTCGCAAGGTCTCCCACAATCTCGCGGATGTCAGCGCCAACATGGGCACTTCAGGGATGTTATTCTCGACACTGTGAAACTCCGACCTATCGAGAAATTTCGTTATGGCCAATCATAGAAGCCATAGCAGCCCTCTGGGCCAATCACAATTGATCGACGACGGATTTTGACAACATGGCGAGATTTGACAAAGTACAGCACGGTACCCAGGATTTTTCGCCATAAAAGGTGTTTCCCTGAGAGCACACGTGCATGACCACACTTATTCGTGTTCAGCTACCAACAGGCGGTCGCCACTAACTACGCGTCCACTTGAGCACGAACTAACGCCCAACCAAAACACTTCGCGGCCGCATATTGTTTTCTTTTTTCTTTTTCCCCACACCGCGCGTCTCTTGCGACCACGCAAAAGTTGTCTTCCAAGTTCGCGCAGTGCTCTTTCCAAAAAATAGTCCATTAGCCCGAGACCATAGGAAAGTACGAGCGGCCGCATTGGACAGCCGCAGTAAATAAACGCCCCGCAGATTTTTCATATTCACCGCAACTTTTCCCCCCACCATCACAGTGTACCGTTTTCTTTCTTTTTTTTTCTTCTTATTCATGCGCTGTCGCGTTTCCCGCATTTCTGCGGCGGCAAAAACCGAAAACACTGCGCCGAGTGCATGCGTGCTGGCGTGCGTACCGCGGCGCACGCGCGAGCGTTTGCCGCTGGCACTCCGCGAGTGGCAAACAAATGGCGCACTCTTCTGCAGCCGAAGTTAGTTCCACCGCAACGCGCCGCAGTTAAATGGCGCAGACTTCGAGACCATCCGCGATAATAGCGTGCAGGCAGCTGGAAGCAAGATTGCCCACCAACCACAGGGAAACTTTATTTCAGGGGTCTGAAACACGCAGCCTGCGGATTCACAGGGAGTAAGCGTTTGTCACTTTTAGTCCTTTGAAACGCTGTGCACACAAGTTGTGTACACCAAAGTTTACTATTTCTCTCAACTAGGGGCTGAGAAAGAGTAAGTGATATTGTGCTTTTGGATGAATTGAACCTCATGCATAATAAATTTGCCTTCATTTAACTTCATTTTGCAGTGTACTGTTCGCGTATGATCGCTTTCCTGAAGGCACTATCCCCGTTCGACGAGTCGTTCGACGTGCCGCTTCCCTGCGAGCCATGGAAAAAGTATAATGTTTCTTTGCTCAGAATAGACATAACCAAAAAATGGGTTTGCGCTATATTTCTAGCCTGACATTTCATTCTGTTTATGTTTTGGCCAAAACAGAGCCTCGATGACTTCGGGATAAATTCATATTTAGGTACAACTTAATTAAAATTAGTTACTATAACACGCACAAATTAACATATCATGATGTTATTTTTCGTTGCAATAGAACACCCTGAGTGCCTTGAAGTAACGTCGTATCGCTCTGAGACATTTGCAGATTGTTCTTCATAGGTGGCGTTTGAAAGGGTTAAGGTCGAAAGCCCTTAGATGCATCATTTCGGAAAATTTGGCCGCCGCCATCTCGCGTCCCGCGGCGTCGGGCACGAGTGATTCAAAAGTCATCATCACGAGATGACGTCACCATATGACGTCACGATGACATCCCAAATCTCTAAAATTTGTTGCGTAATCACGGCGTCACAGTGAACGTCACGCGACGTAACGTCACGCGATGACGTCATCGCATCACATGGCGCTTGGTCAAAGATGGTCCGATCACGGAGGCCATGCAAAACCAGGTGAGGTTCCTCCGATCTCGGAGGAAGTGCAAAACCACATTACGCGCAAAAAGCTTTCGAAGGAAACATAAAACCCACGCCCAATTATTTCACGTCAACTACTTCTTGTGAGCGCAACAAATTATCGTGATACGGATCCGAAACCGAACCCGCACATTGCTGCTCACGTTTGATCATCGTCCAATCGCGCACGGTATTCAATAAGCGACGATAGAACATCAGAGCACGACCACCGTTTATCCCCTTCAGCGGCGGCGGCTACGTTTGTGTATGCAACTTTGTTATGATAGTTGTGTCAACTTGTGGCCAAAGGAGAGCAAGATACATTGCTCATTGGATGAATTTAACCTTCTGCATAGTCAATATGTCTTGACTTGAACTCAGTGTGCTGCGTATGACTGTAGCCGACCACTTTGTCGAAGGCACTAAGACGTTCAACGGGTCGTTCGACGTGCCGCGTTCCACAACCAACGTGAAAAGTATTTTTTTTTCTCAGAATGTATGCAACCAAAAAGCTAATTGCGCACACGTTTGTAGAACGGAAAACGTTCATGTTCATTTCCTCTTCTAGCCAAAAAACTATGCTCGTGAAATTAGGCGACAATACAGTTTTCGAAGAATAATTTATCAGCCTAAGTTGATTGATTGCTTCGCCTAAATATGCGCTTTAAAGAACCCTAGGAGTTCGAAAGTGATCCGACGTCGAAGATTACGGCGTGTCTTATAATGATAGCGCACTTCCGGCATTTAAAACCACAGACATTACGATTTCGCGCAGTGATTACTGAGTATGCGTACGCAGGTCCAACCAGCTACTCCATGCCCATTCGTTTTTAGCAGCCTGTGCCCGGAACTGTCAACACATAAACGGAGAACACTGTTCAAATATCCAGCTCAGTGAAAGTTCAGTGCATAGTACAGAGTATTCTTTTATTGCGATAAGCAATTACATGGACACTCTCGGCTGGTTTCTGCCGTCGCCGTTGCTGTCGCCGTCATGTCGCGTATATGTATAATTTTGATAGCGTAAAGCACAACGACGAGAATCGACAAAGGGGAGAGTCATACACACACAGAGACAGCGCCTCACACTTCAAAATAGGCTGAACCAACACGCCCAGTCAGTCATTATTACACTGTAGAGAGAGCACGACCTCCAGCCAAGGCAATATGGGCCAAGTTCATTGAGTAAATACCGCGGGCAAGATGGAGAAACGATGTGCGGATTTCACGACATCGACTGCGTGACCGACGGTGTAGGAAGTGCGCAGAACGGGACGAAACACCGGCAAAACTGACGTGCGAAGCTCTCATCGCGAAGAGGCCTCGAAAAGGTCCATTACATCCGCGGGTTACCGAAAACATTCGGGGTCCCTCAAATTGACAAAAGACCCGCATATCTTCCCCACCCCCCCTTGCTTGCACTCCCGTTTTCAACAACGCTATGTGCCGTCTACTTAGATAGATAGATAGATAGATAGATAGATAGATAGATAGATAGATAGATAGATAGATAGATAGATAGATAGATAGATAGATAGATAGATAGATAATGACAAAGGAAAAACAGGGAGGTTAGTCAGCTATGGGAGGGGGAAGAGGAGGAAAGTAAAGAGAGACAGGGAGAAAGGAAGACAGAATATTTGATGCAAGGTTCGTGCACTACTTGACGACCCACAACTTTATATGGGCTCGTCAAAAAAAGAAAAAAAAAAGAGAGAGAGAGGCGAACGAAAGGCGCGCAGCACAAATTGTGATAGCAATGCATTTTTGGTGCCCTAACCTGGATTGATGCGTCGGCAAAAGTAAGAATCGCGAGAGATTTTGAACGTAGGTGAAGAAACTTCTAAAACGTTGTACCTACGCATCTTGATTTACGCTACTGCTTGTAAATACACCTTTTTTATTTTAGTTGATTTAATAAAAATTTATATTTTGAAGACGCATGTGGCCTGACCTACTGTGCTTTTTTTTTGTGTGTGTTGGACGAGTAAAAGACTATTGGTGCAAGTAGTTTTGCATGACTTTTCATTTGTATATTCTACAATAAAGCACTGATTGATTGATTGATTGATTGATTGATTGATTGATTGATTGATTGATTGATTGATTGATTGATTGATTGATTGATTGATTGATTGATTGACTGACTGACAACTCTACATGAGGTGAGGTTCTTTGGTTCTTCGGATAAATTTGATCACCTGAGGTCCTTACATGTGCCCTGATATCGCTAAGTGCACGGGTCTCTATAGTATTTATCCTCCACAGAAATACTACCGTTGCGGCCGGATATCGAACCCGTGCTTAAAGAAGGCAACAAAAGGCATTGGTTTGCTGGAAAACAACCGGAATACTGAGCTTGCTTAATCTCTATCCACTCCACCTTTTAATGTGCCAATAATATATCAGTGGATCAATGGACCTTTATTTTCATGGAACAGCAAACTAAATACACAAGGATTAATTATTTGGACCAATAGCCTTAAAGTGGCTAGTGGCCGGTCCATTACAATGTGCAAGGAAAGAATGTACAGGTTCAGCTAAGAGGAGAAAAAGTGATCATATAAACACAGCTTGTAAATTAAGCTATATACAGGTACTCATTGAAGAGAAGGCAATGCAAAACAAATGAAACATTTTTTACCAACATACACATAGGTTTAAATGCCCTGAATTGATAGAAAAAAATGGACTTGCATGCAAGGCTGAAGTTATGCGCAGTTTCAATCACAAGGGGGGGATCATGTTCGACACATTAGTTCCATTAAATACTATTTGTATTTCCGCCCTTTTTTAAATCAACTTCCGCACTCTGAAGGCTAACTTCTAGTCAATATAGGGCACGTATAATGGCGCAGAAAAGCTTTCCTAACATGTCTTCCACACATCCGCTCGAAAACGAAGGCCTGAAGAGATCTGGCCGGTTTTATTGCGAGAGCACGAAAGATCGATTCGAGGAGCGAAACGTTATTATTTGATAGCAGCCCCGGTATACAGCGACATCTCTCTTGGAGATCGGCGGCGTTTTTTTATACTCCGCTTTGACGACGGCGTGAGAGCGATAAAAGGAAAGTTTAGGGTGGAGTGAGCTTAGGCTAAACTTTCACGATCACGTATAAACCTGACGACCCCCGCGACGCGAGCGACATTCTACTTAGTGCAGAAACAATAATCCGGCTTCCCCAGTCGACTTTCTTGCGTTTGTCTTACGTTTTCTCCGTTCGTTTTGCTCCCGTCACAGGTTCTCGCTTATTTTCACTTCGGGGGGCGTTTTGACCTCAACCGCGCAAACAAACAGCGGCGTGGCTATACCAGAGTCAGAAGTTGGCTCGGCTCGACCGCCGGCTGCTGCTGCTGCGAGCATTTACGACCGGCTTGATCTCTCGGTCGCGGGAACATTTTTTTACGAGCGGCGATCGCTATATTCCCCAGAGGTGGTCATTGCTGACTTCTTTCCCCTCTTGATTCCTCCTTTTTTTTGTTTTCAGTTTTGTTTGCAATTTCAAACATAACAATAAAAGAAAAAATCGAGCTCAGGAAGTTAACGAGCAATCGTGAGCGCGCGTACTGCCTCTGCTGAACTTTTGAAAAAAAAAAGAATTAAAACAAAAAGCACTGACGTTCTTTCCCTATCTATCTATCTATCTATCTATCTATCTATCTATCTATCTATCTATCTATCTATCTATCTATCTATCTATCTATCTATCTATCTATCTATCTATCTATCTATCTATGTAATTGTGTGCGTTCGTTCGTTCGTGCGTGTGTGCGTCCGTGTGCATGTGCGTGAGTGTGTGCATGCGTATGTGTGTGTGTGCGTGTGCTGCGTGTGTGTGTTTGTGCGTGTGTGTGCGTGTGTTTGTGTGTGTGTTTGTGCGCGCGCGCGCGCGTGTGTGTGTGTGTGTGTTTGTGTGTTTGTGCGCGCGCGCGTGTGTGCGTGTGAGAGCAAGCAATAGATCCTACTCGCACGAATGCAGTGCGATTTAGACGAAGACAGGAGACACACAAACGCTACAACTAAGTGTATTTGCATTTCAGCGGGTCCATTTTATGCACCATACCTGGCTCACCCCAAATATTGATAAGATTGGCCAAATAACAAAAAAGGAAACAAACAAGAATTCTGCGGGCAGAAAATAAAAATCTCCCGGCACTCATCTGAGCATGTACCCAGTCGCCCAAGTCAAGGCATTATTGGCATAGATGCTATATGCGTACACGAAAGCTGCGCACATTAAGAGATGGCAAAAATTGATTGCAAATAAAGGTTCGAAGCAAGAACAAGCTACCGGCCACTAAAGGACAGATACGCAACGGAAGGACGGCGTCGCTTAGCTCCACATAAGCTTCTACACAAACAAATTTAGCCGGTCATTGCACTTCCCTCGCGACCCTTCGAAAAAACAATGCAAGTAAAAAGGGAAGCTTCGCAAATGAAAGTGGTCGCCATGGTAGCTCATCGCATGTTGGATCTGAATGCCAAAAACCAAGCATGCAGCCCCAAATAGCTTCAGAATTTTTTTCTTCATCCCAAAAAACCTTCCCGAATCGATTTCGACGGCGACTTCTCCTCCAGCCGTGTTTCTCCGGCATTAATTTGCTTTTTGTTATTTTCGCTAGCGAATAAATTCCTGCAGTAAAGAGCTTATATCATCCCGTTCATCCACAAAATAAACCCACCAGAAATAATTAGTAAAGAAAGGACGATACAAACAAGTCCGTTTGGTAAGATAGCGCCGTGTCGTTTTATTTTACGCGTTCAGCCCGAGCGGAATAACAACGAGGTTGGAGCCCGAGTCGGCCACGGAGAGAGCCCTATTCGACAGTTCCGCTTTTCACTGACGAATAAAAGAATCGAGACGGCGTTTCACCGAACATCGGGTTCACTATTCATGCGTGCACTGAGATTACGGTTCGTCGGGCGCGACTCGATACACAGGAACGAAATGACGACAAATATCAAAGGACCCGCGCGCCGCTGTCGAAATTAGTAGCCGGAAAACCCTCCCCCAACAACTTCCGTCGAATGAGAAACGCCAAAGGGAAAGGGAGCGGCCCACCTAACCCTAAAACAGCCGCTAAAAGCAATGAGTGGTTCAGCTGAATTCAAAGCAGCGTCATGTACAAGCTTTCTCGTCAGGCCTATTCACATCACAACGAAGCTCTCTCATGTCATCGTAGTGATCTTCATCGGCGGCCCATTTAACCTGTACATACATTGCCGGTCTTTTCACCAGTCTACAAATGCAAGAACTTCAAATGTCTGAATTCAACACTTCTTCGTGTCCGGTGCTCTGACATGTTCAGTTCTCCCCAACCTATAGAAGTTTGAATACCGTTTGTAGGCGTGTGGTGAGCATGATTAAAGAGATTGTATCTCCATGCCTTACCCCCCTTCTCTGTCGCTCTTTCTTTCTTTCTTTCTTTCTTTCTTTCTTTCTTTCTTTCTTTCTTTCTTTCTTCCTTTCTTTCTTTCTTTCTTTCTTTCTTTCTTTCTTTCTTTCTTTCTTTCTTTCTTTCTTTCTTTTGTGGAGAGACAAGACCGCTGTAGTCTTCATAGATATAGAAGGTGATGTCGAACACGTGACGCAAATACTTGACTTCAACCATAGCAGACAGTAAGCTGACTTTAAGAAGGGCACTCTATGACGTATATCACAGCCATCAGACACATAACGTAACTGAAAAGTCTGCTGAGTGGAAGAAGTCCAGTAATATGAACGCGAGGGTCGACTTTAGGTCGGAAAAATCTGGAAAAAAGAACTCGGATTACATTCGAGTAAATACGGCTATGCGGCACCGACGCACTGCATTGCGTGAACGCCCGTGTACGACACAGCAAATGCTCGCACGAGAGCGTCTCGTAGAAGTTCACAAAGCGTACGTACAAGCGCAGAATGTGTTTAAAACGAAATGAACAACTTAAGCACAAACTCGCTTTCGAAAAGTGGAAAGACAGTTCACGTAAAAAGCATAAAAAAAAACAACTAAGGAATAAAGCAGCGAAAAATGAGAGTCCTTCGCCCCCACCATTCGGACATTCAAAAGGATCTGCAGAATTACAGGGAGCCGTCGAAGTGCACAGTCGTGCCGGCGAGTGTATATGAACAAGATCGGTGCACGTCAGCTCATCATTGTTTCGCTGGCAATGAGAGGTCGGGGTAAGAGAAAGAAACACCGGCGAGATAGAACACACGCGAGGGTACGCGGACTACACCCACATAGAAATGGCGTACAGTGCGTTGCGCACAACGACTGCCCCGTTGCCGGGAAAAGAACAAGCGTCCAACGCTTTCTCTTTCCGGCCAGAGACAATGGCCGGAAGTCCTATTGTCTTTCGCGGCTTCTAAATGACTGTTCTGTGTTTCTTTTTCTTTCTCTCTGTCTCTCTCGGTTGTTCTGAATAAGTTTTCCATCGTCATTGCGATCCTGTTATTCGGCTTCTCCTCGGTTCGCCTGTAAAGCGTGCACCCCCGCAATATGAGATTGTTTGCGAGGAAGCATCCCTGTGAATTGCAGGAGCGCTGTTTAATTGCGCTTGGCAAAAAAGGCCCGCAAAAGTCGCGGCAGCCAGTAGCTGATCGTAAGCAACAATTGTAAGTACGGAGCTTCTGGTACTTTGTTTAGAGATTACATAAACCGTGTTTACATTGAATAAATGGAGAATGTGGTTAGTTTCTTGAATATACAAAAATTATTGAACGCGTAGGTTTCTTGGAATGATGCTATTTGTCTGCTAAAATTTTGGAGCTCCGTCACAACAAGGCGCACAATGTAGCCCGTTGTACTTAAAACCAGAATAGAATGACCGTCGTCCCTTATCACCTAGCTAAGACCTACAAACAAGCTAGAAGCAACCAGACTAGTCTTCAGAATCGTGCAGTTTCGCTATGTCAAGCCTAGCGCGGCTTAGTGCAAGCTTAGCTAGCTTTTTCTTCGCTCATTTGTTTTCTCTTTATGATGATGATGATGATGATGATCAGAGTGAACTATGCCTAGTGCAAGGCTAAACTCCAAATGATCTCCAACCCACCGTGTGCTGCGAGAGGGGATTTCATTTTATGTTGTTGTTGTTGTTGTTGTTGAATAAACTTTATTTGCCCAACGGTTAACCTTTGTAATACAGCGTTTCAGATGAGTAAAGTAACAACGAGGCGTCGCACCATCCGAATTGAGTAACTAATGAATCACTGAATGCTGCCAAACCCATTACAAAAGGCTCAGCTATAATTGTTCATCGCCATCAGCCACCGCATCAAAAAAGTGGACACAATGCCTTACAGATGGCCAGCCGGTACCTCGCTTCTCCCATAATAACGAATAATGGCGTAGAGGGGTGCTACCCTACCTCACAAAAATTGCGATGATTTATGGTGTAGCGGGTCTGTAGAAGTTGCCCCGAGAGGGCTTACAAGAGACTCTAGAAATGGCGCTCTTCCAGATTTCGCTGTGACTGTCGCCTGTCGTTTTTTTGCCCCATCGCACGCTGTGTGCGCCTTAACTTCAAGTAAAGTTCTTTTTTTTTTTGTTAGTCTCAGTATTTACCTGTCCCGGTCATTTAGTGGTCGCGGTGCTCGAGTGCTGACCCGAAGGTCACGGGATCGAATCCCACCTACGGCGGGCGCGTGGCGATGTATGCGAAATGATGGAGGCCCACGTGCTGAGATTTAGGTGCACGTTAAAGAACTCCAGATGGCCAAATTTCCGGATCCCTCCCCTACGGCGTCACTCGTAATCATAACGTGTTTTTGGGAGCTATACAAACCTGTCCGCCGCGGTGGAGCCGTGGCTACTAGGGTGCTCGGCTGCTGACCCGAAGGTCGCGGGTTCGATCCCGGCCGCGGCGGTCGCATTTCCATGTAGGCGATATGGTAGAGGCCCGTGTACTGTGCGATGTCAGTCAACTTTAAAGAACACCAGATGGTCAAAATACCCGGAGCCCTCCACTACGGTGTTTCTAATAATCATATTGTGGTTTTGGGATGTACAGTCGCGCTCAATTATGAGTTGCAAGACGCTGGCTGTTGGTTAAAGTGATCCCAATTCTGAACAATCACACCGACAAACGTTAAATTGGTTCAGGAAGTACCGCGAATTGAGAGTGTTTTATTCACAATTTTTTTTTTATATATAGGTGCCAGTTTGCAGCGTTGGCGTCGTTTTGAGTACAGACAGCGTGTTGCAACTCATACTGAGCGCGACTGTACAACCCCAGATATTATTATTAGGACGTAAAAACCCAGACAACTGTTACATTCTCAAGGTTTCTACCGCGTCTCTAAGAATCGAAAAACACAATGGTTACGTACTTCCCGCTTGAGGCGCAGCGGTAAGTTGCTAATAAATGAGTTGAGAGTATCTACCGTATTTTTTTCATATACACCGCCAAATAAACAGCCACTCACACGCATTCCGCAGCCGCATTTGTTACTTTTCGCCGGATGAGCTAAGACAGAATCGCCAGAAAAAGTTGATGGCGAAAAGGACGCGGCTTTCGACAGGGAGAAGAAACAGACCGCCGGGGAGGGAGATGAATGTTTTTCTCCCTAATCTCATTAGGCGCCTGTAATGTCCCAGCAGCACAGTTTTACTACCCGAGCGAAACGACACGTGCAATTCAGCTCGAACAGCGACACAACCCAGCTCGAAAAAAAAAAAAAGAAGAAAAAAAGATGGGCAAAGCGCATGCTAACACGGTTACCGAGAAAGGCTGGTCAATCCTTACTACACGGATCGCGAGTAGGCCTCGAAAAGAAACAAGGACAGACGACTTAGATCCAACTAACTGCGTTGGTCCCGCCAACAGCAACGGGAAATGCACTACACGGTTAGTACGAGAGAACGGCATCACGGTCGTTTGGGATAAAAATGGGCGTAATGCGTAGGACGTTAGAGCTGACTTTAACAGACAGTACTCGGACGGCCATCTTTTTGTTTTATCGTGCTTTCTTTTTTTCCTCAAACTTGACGTCGTTGTAGGCCACGCCAAATGGCGTTTACGTAGGCGTGGTTCGCTGCTGAACACTCGAACTTAGGAGAGACAGAAAGACAATGAACTTTATTGTCTCGAACTTAGGAAGAAAAAAAAAAAAGGGCGACGTTCTTGACAGCTATCGAGTCTGATACAACGTAATTGACTCCCTTGCGGAGTAGCGCTTGCGTGCCCTAGCTGTGACGGTGTCGTCTCCTATTGAACGGTGAATGCGTTAAAAAAAGTAAAATGTGAAAAGAAAAAACTGAAAATGCTCGCCTGTTTTCCCGGCACACAGAAATATTACTACATCTTTAGTAACAATAAAAGTAAATATGAACCACGCACCAAAAGCGAAAACATTTACGTTGCAGATTTAGTTACACCGATTTTCTAGTTAGGTATACTAGCATTCGAAATGGGAGGCGATCTCGAAAACTACGCTAAGTTATTCGTATTACTCGGTCGTCGAAGCTATACCTGATCGCAAGCGAAACCATTTTGCGCAGTCGTTAGCTACTAAAGAAGTGGATCCGTCCACGTCAACGGTAAATTCAGTTTGAAGCGGGCGTCCAAAACCGCCGCCATGTTTTACGTACACTACGTTAACCACCCAAACACGGTAACGTTAAATATGAAAAATAGCAGCCGTACGGTAAAGGCTACGGGTCCTTTAGCGTACTCCGCAGGCGCATTTCGATCCCGCTATTCCGCTAAGCCCGCTATTCCGCTAAGCCCGCTAAAGTATAACTCTATAGTCACAATAGACAATAGTCTATCGTGACTTGATAGACAATAGTCTATCGTGACTGCGTCATAGACAATAGTCTATCGTGACTGCAAGGAGTGTGACATTGTGCGTGTGTTCTCTCCCTCTATTTCTCTCTACCTCTAACCTTCAAACTCCCTTATCCCTTTCCTCAGTGCAGGGTAATACACACCAGTTTTAACAGCGAAGCCATTCTCAATTGGTCGAGCCTTTCATTTGCGGAATCCGTGGTAACGCTTGTGGGCATCATGAACGGGTATGCGCCACAGACATCGAGTAAATCCCAATGCTCACCACTGGTCCACTAAAAATCAAGGCAACAGTTATCCCACGGCAAACCTTGAGCACTTCCTCCTTTTTTTCTTCTTCTTCAAACGCGCGGCTTGCATTAACTGTGATCGCGAGCGCACGTGCGCGTACGTGGCGGCCTCCCGCGGCGACCTCGGTAACTATGCAGCCTACGATGCTCAAATCAGCCGATGTCCGTAAATGTGGGTTTAAGGCGCATATGGCACCACTTGTAGAAAGAAGAGGGATCAATTTCTAGCTGACTTAGACAATTGCAAATTCCAGGTCACGTGCAGCGCTATAACATTTGGCTCGCGTGTTCTCAGTAGACTCGGCTATCGATTGTCAGCCTTTTCTGACCATGCTAAAAAGTGTTGCCGGGCCCCTTTAAAAGAAAAGCGACAGAATTAACCAGATAGAGCATAGTATGAAGTTCGCTTATAAAGCTCAGGCACACTATCCTGAACAACAAAAAAAGTATAACACGCGAGAAACAGCTCACATCGAGTAATTTGGATTTAAGAGGGTGTTAAAGCGACTACACAGTTATTTTCTAGCCCGTTTTCTCGTTATTCTTCATTCAAAGTTCAATGTTACGTTAACTTTAAAAAGTAATATTGCGAAACAGGAAAACAGAAGCAGGTCGTTAAGTGGCGGAAATTATCCCCCCGCAGAGCGCTCCCACCACGCTTGGGTTTTTGAGAAGCACGGAATCACCCGGAAGGGAAAAAAAAAATCAA
>JALIZH010016105.1:0-107469 GCA_030522465.1 Rhipicephalus appendiculatus
TTGCACATGCATTGGTCATTTGCCCCATACATTTATGTGAAGTCCTTTTATGTCTATTTAGCACGCGCGTAGTCAGGCCTCAAAGTATCTATTTAATGCCTCATCTTGATGCAGGCGTGCTTGTGCAACGGTCCGCCACAGTGGTATAGAAGTTACGTTGCGGGACTGCTGATGTAAAAGTCACGAGTTCGATCGCGGTCGCTTCCACAGAGGCGAAATGCTAAAGGCTTGTGTACTGTGCCTTGTCAGTGCACGTGAAGGAACACCAGAGGAACTAAATTTTTGGAGCCCTCCGCTGGGGCGTACCTCATAATCCTATCGTGAATGTGAGACGTAAGATTCCAGATACCATTAATATTTTTGTGTAATGAGTCAAGAATTGTCATTCTTGCATGACGAGTAGGGTTCCAAATACTCTCGACAACAGGCAGTTATTACTTTAGTTGTCTACACCTGAAGGCTAATTGTAAAAAATTGGCAGATCCCAAGTACCATGGGAATCGATGTTATGCGATGCATGCAGAGGCAAGGTGACTGGGTGGTAGTTTTTTGTTGAGCCAAATGTTACGAAATGACTTTAAGGATATGGACACACAGACATGTGTTGAGCAGTCGCATATGTTTCATATAACCAGTTGTTTACAGTTGCGTAACGATGTCAACAGAAACATCGGTATTACCAACACCAGAAGCGGTAAGCTGATATGTAGCACTTGTGCTTGCGAGGATGGTAGCCCTGGATACTGCTTCGTGGACCAACTACAGTGGATGGCGCTTAAGCATACAATTGACGGTAACCCGACATGACGCCTGCCTCATAAGAGTACATATGTAATGTTTATAAAATTAGATAGCCACCACTGCAAACACAACTGACGTTTCACCAACTTTACGCCTGCATAGGGTCTTTTTCCAAAGCAGTTTCGAGACCTGACGTGGCTCTGTGGTAGAATACTCAGTTGTCACGCATGTTGCTTGGGTTCGATTCCTGCTGGGACTCTGATTTCTATTCTTTGCATTCGTCTGGTCAACACTGCCGTTGTCAGTTTTTCTTATCGCTCTTGCATTTAAATGACTAATGTCTGTCCTCGCCGTTCCTGGGTACATATAAATGTCGAACACCTGTGGCTCATACCCGCATACGCGGCCCGTGGTATACGGGTATGTGCCACACGTGTCTGTAGGAAAGGGTTTGACGACGTACGCGACAGGGTTTTCACGTTATTTATATAACGTCTGGCTGGTTTTCACCAGCCAGACATATTCGTCAGTTCCTCAAGAGGTAAGATTACTCTCCCATAAAAATTTTGATCTACCCCAAGTAAAGGAGGCGATCACAAGAGTACCCAGACGTAGGCGGTTAGATAGATAGATAGATAGATAGATAGATAGATAGATAGATAGATAGATAGATAGATAGATAGAAACGCAAAAGTGCTTACAGTACGCAAAAAAAAATGCTTCGCATTTAAAATCATGTTCCTTTTTATTGCGCCGAACTCGACCAACAATGACACCAAAGTGGCATTGTAACCTGCTATCCCTTTGTCTTCTCAGGGGCAAAATGTTGCGTTCAACTCAAGTGCGTTAATGCGTCAACTTCGAGATGGAATTTCAGAAGCACTAAAACGACGTCGAGAATCAGCATGTGTCACAGAGGGCGCTCGCTTAACATGGTTTCTTTATGAACATGCTGTTAACAAAAATCAGACATGTGGCGTCGCAAAGCAAACGAATATTTTTCTTATTGGCGTGATGTAAGGAGATCTTGGCGCACAAATACGGCGCCAGCTACTCCTTATCCCTTAGTGGTGTCTAACATAACACATGAGCACGTAGGGTCCAAGTCTCTAAGCGTAACAAGTCCACACCACATACAATATACAACTTTGCCTAACAGCTAAGACGCATGATTTCAAAACAACGTATTCAACAGACACATATATGTGCACATAGGGTGTTATACAAATTGAAGAGCAACCCAAACGAATAAATAATATGCATCGTTAGTTAGGGTCGTTAGTTAGGCTCGATAAGGCTAATTATTCAGATAGTTACGAAAATTATCAACCGAAGTGGTGGAAATTGGCCGCCGTGTATTTGCCGCCTAGGTATTTCGGACACGTTGTGCAGCATAATTATAAGTGGCTGTTTTGCCGCTTTCAATTACCGTTTATAAACAATATTTACGGTAGGAGCAAGATTGTTAAGAGATAGAATTGTTAACACACCTTCTGTGCTCGGTGTTGTTTTTTATTTTTTCACGTTCTTGCTACTCAGATTTATTTACTGGTATGTGCCAGAATGTGACGCCAACGGCTCAAAATATGTGTTACCTTTATTCATCTCAAAAGTTTTTTTTTTCTTTATTAGGTATCCAGCATTCCCAGAATTAGTGTGCGCATGGTTGTTTCACTCCTTGAAATAAGCTGTGAAGGGTTCCTTAAATCATTTGTCCTTTCCCCCGCAGTATCAAAGTTGTCAATTGTCTTTAAATTAGAACGACTACAAATTTAGCGCCTGCCGAAAGACAATGGCAAGTGAGTTTGGTGCAGCGAGGGACATGCAAAGAGGGAGCGGGAGGCCTTCGCGCGTTCACTCCTCAAGCTGAGAACTCTTCCTCTCGTGTTTCCGAAGTTGAGCGCATCGTGACCAAACTGGTTGTCATACACACACCGAAGCAGGACCGAAATGGTCGTACCTTCGGCGAAGCGACCCACCAGCCGGACGCTGCTCGCTAACACGACGCCGCATGTCAAGCACATCGACAGGATGGTCGCCGACCCTTAAATCATGCATCCTTCGCTGCAGCGGACCGTGAGTTCACAAGACGATTTAGTTAAATCCCGTTCCACGGTTTGCGAACGCCTGTGGTTCATGTGTGATTTGCGCGATGGTCCGGTGCGTGCAATGCAGTTGTTGAAAATAAAGAAGTGGGGCATGGGCTTGGGGGGGAGGCACGAGAGTCGAAAGGAAACTAGAGGAGAAGAACGAAGTTAGGATTCGGAGCAGCCCTTGATCAGTAAAGACTTCTATGACCACGGGTCCTCGTTCTTTATATCTGGTGCCGGGAAACCCGGGAATGGCCATTCCGGGACTGCGATGACTTCGGCCGAGCGTCTTCGGAAGGTGCGTGGGACTGTCAGGGCCAGCGTCTCACGAAATAGTACGCTCCTGACAGGACTACTGCAAGACCCCGACACCGAGGCACGCGAGGTCAACAGGCAAGTAACCATTTTGATGACCAAGGAAGCTACGCTCCTCCAGTTGGACAAGGAGATCCTCCACGTAACTGGCACTGATTCCAACCACGAAAGCGGAATACCTGCGAGGCGCGACAAGTCCGGCGAGGTTGAAGGGAACAATACCAAATCGGTCGTAACAGCGTGCCGAAGCGTGCAACCACCACATCAGAATTCAATGATTCGGGACTCTTTCGGCAAAGAGCAAGCGACCATGACACGCGTAGAAGATACTCCTGAGCAAACGTTTCGCTCTGTGAATTGGACAGGAAAGAACAGCCACTGGAGCATTCTGGCAGTATTCTGAAGTTGGAGAAAGAATCGAGAGAATATCAAGCGATAACAGATCCCGAAAGTGCAGGCGGAAGTCGAAGAAGTGGTAGAAGTCGTGGCATGGATGCCAAGAATGAAGATAATGAACAGCTTTCTGTCAATGACCAACTGATGAAGCGCACAAACTAAGAACCTGCCGAGAGCTTGCTCACCCTCAACAATCACTCCTTTGATCTGCTGGTCAGTGGAGCAAGCAGCCCTCCTGTGTTTCCTGTGGTGTCGTCGTTGTTGGACGCACAGGCAGGACGTCAGGACTTTGTTCCACTCAGCTTGGACGAACGGGACGAGGTTGTTACCAAACAAACGGATGATCTCCACGACATGGAAGTGGAAGTGCTGGTTCTGCCTCCGGAAGCGAAGTGCAGTGCCCTGCGGACAGCGCCGATGCAGAACCGCCACAGCGCGGAAAAACTGCGTAATCACATCAGCGAGCTTATTGCCAGAGAGCAGCGGGAGAACCAGGCACAGAGGCTCGCGACTGAAGTAATGAGCCCATCGGTAGGAAATGCGACCATGTCGCTATCTGTTTCCGAATTCGGGATGTCGCACATCTCGTGCCACAAGAACGAAGGTCACTGCAGGTCTCCAGGCACTTCGTGAGGAACACAACGCCATTATGCTGCGGCAGAGAGTCTACAGGCGCACCTCAATGCGGAGCACACCAGCAGCGTCGTGCCGGAATGGAAACGGCGGAGATGGAAACGCTCACATCATTACCCTGCCAGATCGACGCGCTGCCTCCCGGACCAGGTTTCGGCGGAGATTCATGTTGGAGTCGCGGCAATGGTGCAAGGAAACACATCTCCGACTGGCCTCGCTGCATTCCGGACGAAATGCAATGGGCGGAGCTTGTTTCGTGCGCCTTGAACCTGACCCCATTCTGAAGCCCTGTACATAGGTTGTGCACGTTAGAAGAAACGAAATGACTTGTGTCATGTTCGTCCCGTCCCCTCGGAGGATGTTGAAAATAAAGAAGTGGGGCATGGGCTTGGGGGGGAGGCGCGAGAGTCGAAAGGAAACTAGAGGAGAAGAACGAAGTTAGGATTCGGAGCAGCCCTTGATCAATAAAGATTTCTATGACCACGGGTCCTCGTTCTTTACAGCAGTCTCTTTGGAAAATGTATCCCGGTCGCGAGTCATTGGTTGTCGAGATGGAGAAGACGTGTCACCACGCGTCAACATGGGTGCATCAATGTTTAAGGGTGCTGTAGCCACTAAACACCAACAGATATTTTATATCAATATGCAATAAACATTCAACTACCTCTGTGAAGACACGTTTCACTTTCGTGTTCTATACCGATTCCTATATCAGAGGGATGAACCACAATTTTTAACGCGATAGCGTAAAGAGCTCGTTTCGCAGAAATTCCGGCGTCGGCGTCGTTGGTTGTGAGCGAAAAATCACCATCTTGTCCGTGACCGAAAAATCGAGAAAGATTCAAATAAAATAAATAATAAAAATTTCCTTGTCCGAGTGAGGATCGAACCAGGGCCGTCTGCGTGGCAAGCAGGTGTTCTACCACACAGCCACACTCTGCTTGGAAATTGTCACGGAATGCCACGTTTTCGACCCCTCGTCACGCCGATTACGCGCGCCGCACCCACCCCGCTGACCGGCGCGCCGGCTTGGACGTGAAAAGAGTTGTTTCGTAGAGCCGCGAAGAGCAGCGGAAGGGAGTGTCGCTGCCGAAGCTGTCTCTTTGTTCAGTACCGAGGCGACGGCAGGTATACGGAAATCCGCAGTGAGCCCCGAAGTTTGGCTGCAAGACGCTCGGCATAAGAATGGAGGCAAGATACGTTCCCACGGTAAGAGCTGCACGTGCACGAGCCGCCTACGCAGTCACCGTAAACGGGTTGTCGCGCTTGATGAGGGGAGAACCCTCCCCTAATTAAAAAAGGGGCGTCGTAAATATTTTGAAGGCGGACTTTTGCGACAATGAAACGCGCATGATTGGACCCATGTCGATGGCCCTGGGGGAAAACCCCAGGAAGAGAGTGAGAGGACACGAAGGGGATTTAAGCGCAGGTTAGAGCCCTGCTGATCAGTCTAGTTGCTTGACAAGCATGGAGTAGAAGTAGATCAACGAGTATCTCTCCTAGAAGTTTTTAGTGTGCGCTTTGTATCGGCTGGCCACCTAAACTTAGCCGTTCGCCTAGTTGAGACACGTCTGCAACGTAGGCATCGGGACTTCAATCTCAGGTTAGCTCAACCTGCCTGAGATCTCCTTCAAGCACTAACTCCCGGAAACATCGGCGTTGCAACTCGGACCCACCGACATTGGAGTCGTGCCAGATATCTTCGGGACTTCTCGCATCCGATCGTCGTGGACGCAACGCTGCCGGTCATCACACGTATGCACCTGTTTATATCATCGAACTTTTCTGCCTTTATTGTTTATTTCATTCCATTGTTTGTTTTAGCGTTAATTGATCTTGTGTAATTTTTGTAAGCCCATTGTTTGATTCTCTTTGCATATTGTTAGTTTTTTGAAGCGTTGTATTTAGAGTGCTCGTGCCGCAATAGCTATATTAAAGCTGTTGTTTTTGTTTTGTCCAAACACTTCTCTGATCTCTTCACTGTTTCTACTTGCGTACGGAACGACCGAACCCGCTGTCATTCCCGTCGCCGACTTCGCGCCGGCGACGCTTGAATACAGCAAAACCGTAACAGAAATACAGTGAAAATAACTTCCTCTGCTTGGAAATGCAGTGAAAATAACGTTCGTGCTTCGCAAACGCAAGCGTCCTTTATATAGGCGTCGCAATATAACATGTAATATCCCAGGAATATTGCGTGGTACAAGCGTACATTGCCCTCGGGCGTCACAATATGTGACTATCATAACGATTTCGTAGTTTAAAGCCGGCTACCCATTACAAACGGCACACGCCTTACTGCGCGTATTCGCTTAACAACACGTAGTGGGTGCATAGCAAGTATGAACAAAGTGGTTAAACTAGGCACTTGGGACAGGATATCGCTATCGCGTTCAACTCTTAAAGGCGAAGATTAAGGGTCCCCCCAATTTTTTCACTGCCTCCGTGACCGGCCCACCTTTGACCTAGGTACAATGTTATGTGTGACGTCATCCGTCACAGTGACGTCATAACTACGTCACATTTTGGCTATCTGTGACGTCATGATGACGTTATGGTGACGTCATCCCGTGATGGTGGTTTTTTTATCACTTCTCCCAGGCGTCGCTAGACGCCGACGCCGCTACGGTCCATTCTCGTGTTTGATGAGGCAACTAAGGCTTTCGCCTTAATAACTGGACGAATGAGTTTCTTTGGTGCTAAGATGGAGCATTTCGTGAAGTGTGCAAGCAGTGCGGAAACGTATGCCTTTCATAGCTAGCCTTGTACACTACATACTTGTTCCAATGTTGCCAGGCCATGGGGTATTCGTAGCGGACGTGTTTTCTTGCAAGGCATAATTACTGCTAAGTATGTCAGCTGAAGAAACACTTGCCGTATTTTGCTTTTAAATTTCTTTGGCTTTAAACTCATTTGCGTATTAGGAGAATTTTTTTTGTTTGTTTTAGAAATGGATTTTGAAATGACCAATTAAAATTGAGAGGATATATACTTGTATAGGAAAATAAGTCACTTATAGAGATTTTCGATTCCTTTTCGAGAGCCCAAAAAATATTGACGAAGGAATCGTCCAATTGACAGACTTATGCGATTATGTAGTACATGTGTTATATAAGGCTATAGGATGAATAAAACACGGAGAATCGATCTAGGAAAGACAAAGAAACGACGCTGTCAATGAATAAAGGTTTATTGCGCATTCTGAAAATGTATATAATTGCAAGACATGAGGGCAATAAACTGTACAAACAGTACAACCCACTGACGCATGTGTAGCATGTCACTACCAAGAAATAACTTTATTTTGAGCGCGTTAGAGCTCGGCAGCTCAAGCAATCTCCACCTATGGTATGCTTACGGAACAAAAAAGAAATTAACAGCGTGGGTGGTGATTGCGTGGGCTGTGCAGTTGTTTTCTTGCCAAAGTATTTCAGACAGATACCAGCTATCTTCACAAAATAAATTTTTGTAGCGTTGGCAGTCGCTTTACGCAAACAATATAGTCGACACTCTCGTAGTGGCAGGTAAGTTTTTCAGCAGTCTTACGATAGGTGATGACTATAGTTCACTATAGTGATGACCCGTTCCCGTCTGAAAATTTCGTTCGGCATTCTCGTGCATGAAAAAAATTTTTTTTCAGACGCCTTCGTGTGTGTCTGTGAGGGATGGAAAGATGGTATCTGTGCTCGCGTTAACGCTGTCGCAGTTAGTTGAATCAACGAGAAAACGATAAACATACGAGAACATCGCTTGTTTTTGTACGAAATCTATAATAATGCACTTCCTCTGTTGGACTTTTAAACGCTTCTTCGTCTCTTTCATGAATCCGGACACTTTAACACGTAGCATGACAAGCTGTTTATCTCAACGATATTGCAGAAGTGCCATATTACAGTGTGCATGAGGTCGCTCAACAGAACGTTACTTCCGTGTAGAGGGTGTTGCACTTATATTTGCAGAGGGCATTGTGCACTGTATTTAGCATGCCCGCGCAGCTATTTCCGCTGCACTTAATGCCGTGTAGAGTGAAGTAACATAGCATATAAAGCGACTGACACCGATGGCAGGAAAAGCGTGCGGAAGCAGCGCAGCATTCTTAAGTTATTGGGCCATTCATACTCAGGCGGTACCTGATTGTCTTCCGAAATCAGCATGTTTTCTTTATATATGTGCCGCCGAAAATTGCATGGTCCATTTTAAGTGCAAACATAAAGAAGCAGCAATAGATTATGCTTTACCCGACACTACACTAGAAAAAGCATTTGTCCTCGGATCTCTCGTGCTTCATTCCCTCAGATGGAAACTCGTGCCACTGGGTTGGTTGGTTGGTTGGTTGGATCCTAGAGAAATGGCTCAACCCACCACGGGGGGATCGGCCATGAATCGTGCGGCAGTGGGGTTTCGGAAAGAGAGAGGGAGCTAGGGAAAAAAAACCCTAAAAGAGACAGTGGTTTTAGATAAGTGAAAAGATTAGTGTTGT
This sequence comes from Rhipicephalus appendiculatus, assembly GCA_030522465.1. Classification (NCBI taxonomy): domain Eukaryota; kingdom Metazoa; phylum Arthropoda; class Arachnida; order Ixodida; family Ixodidae; genus Rhipicephalus; species Rhipicephalus appendiculatus. The sequence goes on from JALIZH010016105.1 coordinate 8,656, forward strand.
TTACGGTATTTTATGGATTGGTAAAGTACAAAAACATATATAAATAAAAGTTAAAAAAAAGGTTAAAAAGGGAAAGAAAAAAAAATTCAGTAAAAATACCTGATATAAATTACTGAACAAATTAAGTAATAAGTATATACTTGTGATGTTAGCATGGCAGCCGCTTTGACTCTTTTATATAATTAAATAGCGCCTCATAGATGTCCCTGTTGCAATGACCTAGTGCCGACGCCCCTAGGGAGAGTAACAGGCTTCGGACAAACAGGTCGTTCTGCTTGTTAGCCTCTTCTTTTTCGGACACCTGAAAGTCAGTTAAAAAAAGAGCAATACATGAAATCAGCGTCAAAAAGTAAACGTTGGATCGATAGCCCCTGCTGATTACAATGCCCAACATCCCTTTAACAGTCAGCTATGGTTGGATGATGTTTTTATACATAGTAAGTGGGTGGAATCTAGTAAACCAGATTGACAAAATATGGAGGAGGCAGGACGGGTGAGCATCTGGAATGTACCGTCCCTTGTGTCAAAACAGGGTGGAAGTTCAGGAGATAATGGGGGGCTTAACGAGATCTGTTATCTTGCACAGCAGGTTTCGCTTGATCAGTCGTTTCTACAAGTCGTCTCATCTTCTTCGAAGCAGCAACTTGAAGACTACTTATCGAAACGTTGGCTGCAGTGACATCCCTGTTCAAAGATTTTCCACCTCGTTCCTGCCATATTTTTATACTTAATCGCACAAACTATACACATTGCTGAAGTTCCCAGAAGACATTAAGTAGATGTCAGAGCTATAGCATACCTAAACACTTAATATGTTTGGTCATTGGCTACCAGGCAAGCTACCGGGTGGAAAATTTCTCGTACAAAAATTATGACTTGGGAAGACAGACGCCCCGTGGTGTAATGCCGTTTGGAATTCATTTCTGTGCCTCATGTTATCGCTGTCGGGCATAACTTCTCACTCGCAAATTTGTGCAAGCCTAGATTCTAGTACGATGACGAAAGTATAACTTTCATTACCGCGAAGAATTATAATTTTCCTAGCTTTTGCGTAAATCTTTTATGCGCTTTATGCGGGGTAATCATTCACTGAGTGACAAAAAGAGAAGCCCTGTTTTACAAAAACCACGACATTTAACAATTTCCCGAGGTTTTGTGAATAACATCTGCAAGGCGTCCTGTGATAAGTTCTTTTAGATATATGTCGAACTTTGAACTTACATGTGGGCGCCTTCTCGCAGGGTGGTTTGAAGCATCGAACTGGCACCTGATCGCATTGTTCATCATAATCGCACACGTCTGCCTGCAAAGTGGAAGCAGACAAAATGGGTGTCGCCGTCTACTTGCAGCAAAAGTTATATCCACTTGCAAAAAACAATGCACATTCCTTTTTTTTTTTTTTTTTTTTTTTTTTTTTTTTTTTTTTTTTTTTTTTGCTAAAGTCCTTGCACGTTGCTTTAAAGGAGCAATATATGTACATGCCAAAGAAAAACTGAATAAGCTCTATGATGTGCTACGTTCACAAAACTAGTTTACGAGGAATTACTAGGTGGTAGGATAACTCCTTTTAAAACTGTACTTAGTACAGTCAGTAACTATTGGGTACTTGATATCTGCGAACGAGAGGAAGAGAGTGAGTATTCAGCTGAAACTAGTTATTACACAAGCCCGATGTTCCTGCGTGGTGAAGCTTAAAAATACGCAAGGTTTGGGTTTGGGCTAGTTGGTGATCCATTAATAATACACAGCGCAAAATGAACAAAGGACTAGAAAAGGAACCACAAAGACAAGCGCTGACTTCCAACTGAGGTTTAAAGAAAACATACATGCAATATAAGTCTCCCAAAACGCATCACGTGAGTGCCACGACAATCGCATACTAACTTCACCACGTCTAACAAAAGATTCTTATCGGAACCTAACAAATGCACGATAGACACGCGCGCAGACCAAATGCCAAACAAAGGAGTGCACCGGTACTGTTTATTAGGCCGTACTTGTGGCCGGTAAACGGAAAGTCAGATTACAGCAATACACGCTGGCACTGATAGCGGCGAGCAGAGCGTCGGCCGTCGATCAACTGAACTTCGTTGGAACGCGCCGGCTTTTATAACGCACGCGTCGAACATTCTAGCCTTATCACTAGTCGTCGCGCAAGCTCTGGAATAATCTTGAGTGTAAGCGTCTTGCGTGCAATCTTAACAGAACGATCTACTACAAGCGAGAAGCTTCTGGAACAAAAATTGAAGGACACTTTGTACATTCCAAACTGTGTTCGGCGAAAGCGTGTGGCCATTGCACTGATTATGCCATGTCTTTTTTTCTTTTACACTCTCAGTGGCATAAGACACAAACCTAATGGGTGCGTGTTTTCTTCTTTAATTTTTTACCGCGAATCGCAGCGAGACGCGAGACTCCTCTTCCTCCGTTCGCATGCGTTAGTATTTTCTCGCGCTTTGCGCATCGCGCAAACGCCATCCGCGTTCCAGCTCTTAAGTTGACGGACCCTTTGTAAATTGGAAAGTGTATTCCGTGAACGCCTGGGTCCATTGAGACGGCGTCGGTCAGAATGATTGCAAACTCTGGGCACAGCGACGCTACGCAAGCAAAGCGCGAGCGCTATAGAGTCCGACGCGACCGGCGTCCGTCTGCGCATCCCGGCGGCCACCTGGCTCCGTGCCAGAGCTGGGATGGATGGACAGACAGACAGACAGACAGACAGACATACAGGCAGACAGACGGACGGACGGACGCCGGACGGACGTGAGCATGAGACATTAAAGGCTTTCGCCTTAAAGATTACACCATCTCCCGCTAAAGGGAACCATGTGTAGATGCGAAGCAGCGGGCGCTAACGCTTACACTGGCGGCGGCGTTGACGCTGGCGCTCATCGCAGCGTTGCACAGGAGAGCAACCTGGGGGGCGCAAAGCACGCAGTGATGGACGGGTGTTTCCTACTGGAACATCCCAATCGCTGCTGGGCAATGAGAGACAGAAGACTCGGAGTGGACACAGAGACCCGCAGTCCGCTTTTAGTTAACGCGCACGCTGCGAATTTTTCATCGTTCGACAACGCACAGGAGAAATCTCCCACCGGCACCACCTTGCAGGTCAAGATCCATTGCCATATATACGGGGTGGCCAGTGAACGGTTGTGCAGCACGAGCAGTCGGTTTTTCCAACCACGAAACTCGCTAGCAGACGCTGCCTGCGTCGGCGTTGCGTGGCGAGAGAGGGGGGAGCGTAGGAGAGGAGAGAGGGGGGGAGGGGACGCGCATGCGCATTGGGTGTGTGGTTGCCGCGGGGGGGGGGGTGCCTAGAAGAGAGAGACGGGGGGAGGGGACGCGCATGCGCAGTGAGGGTGTAGACGCCGCGGGGAGGGGATGCCTAGAGGAGAGAGAGGGGGAAGCGTAGGAGAGGAGACGGAGGGGCAGGGGACGCGCATGTGCAATGGGGGGTGTAAGCGCCGCGGGAGGGATGCCTAGAGGAGAGAGAGGGGAAGCGCAGGAGAGGAGGTGCGTGGGGAGGGTTTGCGCATGCGCAGTAAGGGTGGTCAGGACGCACACCACCAGCACTACAGCCAGACGGACGCCGGACGGACACCGGATGGACGTGAGCATGAGACATTAAAGGCTTTCGCCTTAATAAGGCGCGGTCTGCGCCGAGTACTGCTGATAGTATTTGTGGGTGGAAACCGAATACAGTGAAAGAAACGCGGGTGGCAATATATATTTATATATGAGAAGGTACTAGCTCTGACAAGCTCGAGTTATCTGCCGAACAATCCATTCGTAGTTTAATTATATTTTTTTATATTGGCACCACCGCGAAAAGGAATATGGCTAGCTGCATGTTGGACTCTATAGAAATGAATCTTAAACAGGGACTCCTGCAGTGTGATTGACCAATGAGTATATACATTTTTCTAGCACCCAAATCCTTACTTTTCAACATGAATTCCTCAAATTTTTAATAAATTTCAGAATGCTCGAGGGATACTTACACCACATTTACGATGACCCGTAATGCTTGCACGAGAACGCTGAGCATCCGCCAGCATAGCTGCGATGAAGAAGCATCAAATTCGTTTTGGTAATGTAATTAATAACGTTAAATGTGTGCCTAATCATGTGTGTAAGTAAGTCAGAGGTGCGGCTCCAAATTGTTGTACGCCTGTACATGCCAATAAGTGTCTCACTTGTACTTCACATCCCGTAACGTATTTGCTAATCAATGGCATGGTTTTAACAGTATTTTTGGGTTGTAAACTTCCTTGAGCACGAAGCAAAATCACTTCGTTAACAATAACTTTGCTCTCAAGCGTTCTACTTGTAGACTTTGCAACGGAGACGCAGGTTCCTTAAGGAACCTTGCACATTTTGCAGTGCAATCACCAGACAGCGAGAACACAACTTTATTCTGCCATGGCCAGAAATGTAGTCTTCGGTACGACGCAACGTCAATGGCACTTCATGCCTTTCTTGTATAAATTACCATGTTCGGTACACTTTCGAAATGAGTTCAAGATCTCTAATAAAAAGGGCAGTTACAAAGGCACATCGCCATTGAAAACTACTGTCGTGGCTCGTTTAACCTTTAGTAGTGATACGCTCAGGATAAAATTAAGAGACCATTTTAAACACTTACGTCTTTCTTGCCACCTGAGCAAGCAACAACGCGAATATATGTCGTTCAAAACCTTCAGCCAGACCACAAGTGGACGTATCATTAATAATGGCGATGTATTCATACACGTGGAATGAAGCTCCCATAAGACGAAGCGTTCGCACTATTCAAGCGATCTAGTTTGCGTAAGGCCTGTGCGATGACTGCGGCTGCTTTAACACCATGCAATGCACTACTGCGCGTGTTATTACGTGGCCTTGAAAGCAATCGATATTAGCGTATTGCGAGAATCGGACACCTCTACATGGGGACGCAAGCTCTGATTTACTGTGCGCGAACACACACTCACCTGAGGACAGCCAGAACAACGGCAAGGAAGATGCACAACTTCTTCATGGTTTATCGCAGCTCGTGGCTATGGGGAAATGTCTATAGACGACGCGAGTGCGAGTTTCATATATATCCCACCCGCGGACCGGACAATATACACGCCCGTGCACGTAGCCACTCATCGTCCAGAAGTGCTTGGGGGGCGTCTGATCCAATGCAGGTCACTAATAGCGTCCGGGAAATCTACGTGTTTACCTCTTCAGCAACCGCTATGGCAATCTGCCAAGACAGCGCGCGGGATATAAGCTTAGAATAACATAACAGCTGAACTAGTTGGTACGTATTCCTTCTAAAAAGACAGGGAGTGCAAACACGGACGAAAGAAAAAGGCAGGACACAGCCAACGCCTACTAAAAACTGAAGATGCGCCCAACGGCGGAAAAGAAAGAAAGAAGGCAGGAAAGCTTATCTGCGCATGCCCATGCAAAATGCGAACCTATATCAACCTGGCAAGCGGGGGGGGGGGGGGTCAACGTGAAAGATAAATGTTAAGACATTTGATTTCATCTTTATGCAAGTTAATCGACGGTTGGCTCACCCATGCGCTACCACTATTATCGATATACCATGCCTCAATCATCAGACGCGTTTCTTCATTCCTCTGCCGGTACAAAAAACTGCGCATTCATCGAACATTCGCGTGCACTTACATTCTCGACAATGTAAAGAAAGATTAGAAGGTCAGCCTCCGATTAGCCATCCCTTATGTTCCAATAATCTCTCGTTAATGCAGCGTCCCGTCTGTCCAACGTAGAAGCGGCCGCAGCTGAAAGGAACTTTATAAACTGCATAAGTACGGCAATCAGTGAATTTTGATGGTGCGTTTTACGAAACAAATATCGGCCTGCTTTTTTGTCTTTTACTGGCTCATTCTTTCTCTGCACTGCGCCACAAATCTTACCTAGCTTATTGGCAGCCACAAAGACAACATTAACGCCGTATCTACTTCACAATTTATTTAGCCTGCGAGATACGCAATGGATGTACGGTATACCTACGATATGTTTCTTCCTATCTCTTTCTGCAACCATGTTCGGACTTACCATAACGGACTTCTTTAAACGGTTCAGCGACAGTGGCCACTGCAACAAGAGGATAACCTACATCTAAAAGACGCGAAACCTCCGCGCTAAAGCTATCACTCATTTTGTGCTCGCACGACTTCGTGAGGGCCGACTTAAGTCAAGACATAGCCCTACCATTTTTTACAACCTTCGGGTGCTCCGACGAGAAATTTAACAGTGGTTTTGAAGACCTTGGATAATACTGCCAGCAAACGTGGTTCTTCTGAAACGTTAAAAGAATGTCTAGACATTGTCTTCCATTTTCCTGAGGCATTTCTTTAGTAAAGTTTAGCCCTCCTTCATTTAATTCCAATTTTTCGCTCACTGAGGTTACCACGGTTTCAAAGTCCTCACCACTACAAAAAAATCAAGTAATCGTCCACATAACAAAATACCTTAATGAATAAAATTACCTTAAGGCGCCTTCCACACGTTTGTCAATCTTGCTAAGGTATAAATCACAAAGAACCGGAGCTACCTTAGAGCCAATACATATTCCTGATTTTTGCACATAAACGCCTTCCTTCCAACTTACCAGCGTCGACTTTAAATACATGGAACGAATTTCTAAAAAAGCCCCCTTCCGAAACGCCACATTTTTCGGTGAAAGCCGTCTCGTGCCCTTGTTCGTTAATACAGTCACTAACACATCTTAACAAGTCCTCATGCGGCAAAGAGTAATAAAGGTCTTCAATATCCATACTAAAAGCTTTACAGCCGCCGGGGTTCTCTTCTTAAAGGAACTGAACTAGCGCCTGAGAATTACGGATAAGAAAAGGGTCGGAAAAACTCAAAGATATTAAGCAGTTCTGCAAATAACTAGATGCAGCGACTTGACCAGGTGTCTTTTTCTGAAACAATTGCTCGAAAAGGAATCTCGTTCTTCGTGTTTTCGCTAAAAAAAAAACAATTCTAAAGTAAGTGATATTGCCTTCTTCACATTACAAGCTATTCTCTCAAGGTTATGTTTTAACAAAAGGTCGACACCACGTTACCTAACTACCGATGGTCTAAGTGTTACCGTCCTAAAATTGTTTTTTTATGGCTGTTAACGCTTTTTCTGTGAACATACTGTCCGGCATAATTACGAAATACCGTTCCTTATCTGAAATTACTGGCCTGAGTTTCTTCTCCACACAATAATTAACCAAAGGCCAAATAGGGCCAGGACAGTCGAGATGCATATTAGATCCCTTGATACTAGCAGCGCAGTCTGAAATGCAGTGTGAGCGCTCTTCTTCGGGGACTAGTCTAGTAATAGTACGCGGCAAACTTAACACGTGTATTGGTTTGAGGTTCGGCTTACAACAGCATTTTGGGCCTAAGGCTAGCGTTTTGCAGTGGCTATCATCTAAGATAGCTCCTCCGAGGACTAGCAGGTTATATTGCGGTGAAACAGTACAAAAAACAATCTTCCTCTTACATGGTTGAGCTTCTCAAAATGTTACCCTCCACAGGAATTCCGCATGCTTGTTAGCTACCCTCATCCAGTCAGGCGTACATGTGCTTCTGGCGGTGATCGTCACGTGGAGTAAACTTTGCAACGGACCTTGAGGCATTCCTGATAAAACCTTACTTGCGCCAAGATTCCGCGGACAGTATGGCACAAATTTTCTCCTGGCATGTCCCGTCGATCGCCATATAAGTAACAAGCACATACAGGCTACCGTGAGTTGTCTGCCGGTGCTAAATCGTGAGGTGTGTAGGCCATACGCCCGTCCTCAATGTCGCATACAACGCGGGCAAACTGAAGGACCTTATGGGCATTACGGTACTTGCCACGCATAGTCACAAACCACTATGCAGAAATAGCCTTCGGCGACTACTTCTTCAAAAAGCCTGGCTTTTGCTTTCTAACTTGCACATGCATTGGTCATTTCTCCTATACGTTTACGTGAAGTCCCTTTATTTTCTACGCAGCGCGCCCATAGTCAGGCTGAAAGTATCTATTTATATGCCTCATCTTGATGCAGGCGTGCTTGTGCAATGGTCCGCCACGGTGGTATAGTAGTTACATAGCTGGACTGCTGATCTGAAAGTCGCGAGTTCGATCGCGGTCGCTTCCACATAGGCGAAATGCTAGAGGCTTGTGTACCATGCATTGTCAATGCACGTAAAAGAACACCAGATGATCTAAATTTCTGGAGCCCTCCACTGGGGCCTACCTCATCATCCTACAGTCAATGTGGGAGATCAAATTCCAGATATAATTAATATTTTTGTGTTTTGAGTCAAGAATTATCATTCCTTGCATGCCGAGTAGGGTTACAAGTACTCTCGACAACAGGCAGTTACTACTACTACACCTGAAGGCTAATTCTAAAAATCATGTTCCTTTTTATTGCGCCGAACTCGACCAACAATGACACCAAAGTGGCATTACTGGGGAACCTGCTATCCCTTTGTCTTCTCAGGGGCATAATATTGCGTGCAACTCAAGTGCGTTAACGCGTCAACTTCGAGATGGAATTGAAGCAGCACTAAAACGACGTCGAGAATCAGCATGTGTCACAGAGGGCGCTCGCTTAACATGGTTTCTTTACGCACATGCTGTTAACAAAAATCAAACATGTGGCGTCGCAAAGCAAACGAATATTTTTCTTATTGGCGTGATGTAAGGAGATCCTGGCGCACAAATACGGCACCAGCTACTCCTTATCCCTTAGTGGTGTCTAACATAACACATGAGCACGTAGGGTCCAAGTCTCTAAGCGTAAAAAGTCCACACCACATACAATATACAACTTAGCCTAACAGCTAAGACGCAAGATTTCAAAACAATGTATTCAACAGTCACATATATGGGTACATAGGGTGATGTTATACAAATTGAAGAGCAACCCAAAGGAATAATTAATATGCCTCGTTTGTTGGGGTTGTTAGTTAGGGGTCGATGAGGCTAATTATTGAGATAGTTACGAAAATTATCAACCGATGTGGTGGAAATTGGCCGCCTTGTAGGCACTAGGTATTTCGGACACGTTGTGCAGCATGCTTATAAGTGGCTGTTTTGCCGCTATCAATTACCGTTTACAAACAATATTTACGGTAAGAGCAAGACTGTTAAGAGATAGAATTGTTAACACACCTTCTCTGCTCGGTGTTATGGTTTACTTTTTCACGTTCTTGCTACTCAGATTCATTTATTGGTATGTGCCTAAATGTGACGCCACTGGCTCAAAATACGTGTTACCTTCACTGCGCTAAGAAGTTTCTTCTTTTAGGGGCGAAGCTCCTTAGGGTGTGGGTCTGTCCCTCCTCTGTAGTCGTAGTAGTAGTAGTAGTATAAAGGTAGGTAGCCACGTGTAGTGGAATGTACCCATTCCACGTGATAAAGATGACGATGACGCAGTATAGTGGAATGTACCCACTACACGTGATAACGATGAAGTATAAGCGCGTTCCAGTATAGTGGAATGTACCCACTACACGTGATAAAGATGACGATGACGCAGTATAGTGGAATGTACCCACTACACGGGATAACGATGAAGTATAAGCGTGTTCCAGTATAGTGGATTGTACCCACTACACGTGATAACGATGACGATGACGCTGATGACCATGAAGTATAAGCGCGTTCCATACCACACATTGATGAAAACGATCGAGCTTCGCCCACTCATCATCATTCACTTCATGGATATGGCGTGATTTTTTCTTTATTAGGTATCCAGTATTCCCAGAATTATTGTGCACTTGCTCGCTCCACTCCTTGAAATAAGCTCTGAAGGGTTCCTTAAATTATTTGTCCTTTCCCCCGTTATATCAAAGTTATCAATTGTCTTTAAATTAGAACGACTACAAATTAAGCGCCTGCCGAAAGACAATGGCAAGTGAGTTTGGTGCAGCGAGCGACATGCAAGGAGGGAGCGGTAGGCGTTCACGCGTTCACTCCTCAAGCTGAGAACTCTGCCTCTCGTGTTTCCGAAGTTGAGTGCATCGTGACCAAACTGGCTGTCATACACACACCGAAGCAGCACCGAAATGATCGTACCTTCGGTGAAGCGACCCCCAGCCGGAAGCTGCTCGCTAACACCACGCCGCATGCCAGGCACATCTCCAGGACAGGACGGTCGCGGACCCTTAAATCATGCACCCTTCGCTGCAGCACGCCGTGAGTTCACAGAACGATTTAGTGAAAACCCGTTCCAACGGTTTGCGAACGCCTGTGGTTCATGTGTGATTTGCGCGATGCTCCGGAACGTGCAATGCAGTCTCCCGGAAAATGTATCCCGGTCGCGAGTCGTTGTTTGTCCAGATGGAGAAGACGTGTCACCACGCGTCAATACGGGTGCATCAACGTTTAAGGATGCTGTAGCCATTAAACACCAACAGATATTATATATCAATATGCAATAAACATTCAACTACTTCTGTCAAAACACGTTTCACTTTCGTGTTATATACCCGATTCCTATATCAGATGGATCAACCACAATTTTTTTCACTGCCTCCGTGACCGGCCCACCTTTGACCTAGGTACAATGTTATGTGTGACGTCATCCATCACAGTGACGTTATATTTACGTCACAAATATTGGCTATCTGTGGCCTCATGATTGCATCATATGTGGACGTCATACCATGATGATGGTTTTTTTATCACTTGTCCCAGGCGTTGCTAGAAAGCTTTGATGAGGCATCTAAGGCTTTCGCCTTAACAACTGGACGAATGAGTTTCTTTGGTGCTAAGATGGAGCATTTCCTGAAGTGTGCAAGCAGTGCGGTAACGTTAAGTACGCCTTTCATAGCTAGCCTTGTACATTACATACTTGTTCCAATGTTGCCAGGCAATGGGGTATTCGTAGCGGACGTGTTTCCTTGCAAGGCATGATTACTGCTAAGTATGTCAGCTGAAGCAACACTTGCCATATTTGGCTTTTGAATTTCTTCGCGCAGAAAACGCTGCTTTTACAAGATAAACTCATTTGCGTATGACAAGAATTTTTTTTATAAATGGATTTTTAAGTGACCAATTAAAATTGAGAGAACATCTACCTGCATTTTAGGAAAATAAGTCACCAATAGAGATTTTTTATTACTTTTCGAGAGCCCAAATAATATTGATGATGGAATCGTCGAATTGACAGACTTATGTAATTATGTAGTACATGTGTTATATAAGGCTATAGGATAAGTAAAACACGGAGAATGTATGTAGGAAAGACAAGGACATGACGCTGCTAACAAATGAAGGTTTATTGTGCATTCTGAAAATATATATAATTGCAAAATATGAGAGCAAAAAACTGTACAAACAGTAGAACCCACTGACGTACGGGTAACATGTCACTACCAAGAAATAACTTTATTTTGAGCGCGTTACACCTCGGCAGCTCAAGCAATCTCCACCTATTGTATGATTACGGAACAAAAAGAAATTAACAGCATGGGTGGTGATTGTGTGGGCTGTGCAGTTGTTTTCTTGCCAAAGCATTTCAGACAGATGCCAGCTATCTTCACAAAATAAATCTCTGTAGCCGTTGGCATTCGCCTTACGCAAACAATATCACTCTCGTAGCGGCAGGTAACTTTTTCGGAAGTCTTAGCCACAGGTGATGACCCGTTTCCCGTCTGAAATTTTCGTTGTATATTATTTGGCATTCTTCTGCACACTTGAACACGATGGAAAAAGATTTTTTTTTTCAGACGCCTTCGTGTGCATCTGTGAGTGATGGAAAGATGGCATCTGTGCTCGCGTTAACGCTGTCGCAGTTAGTGGAATTAACGTGAAAACGATAAACATACGAGAACATCGCTTGTTTTTGTACGAAAGTCATATTAGTGCACTTCCTCTGTTGGACCTTTCCACGCTTCTGCGTCTCTTTCACGAATCCGGACACTTTAACATGTAGCATGACAAGCTATTTATCTCAACGATATTGCAGAACTACCACATTACAGTGTGCATGAGGTCACTCAACAGAACGTTACTTCCGTGCAGAGGGCGTTGTACTTATATTTGCAGATGGGCATTGTACACTACATTTTAATATGGCCCGCGCAACTATTGCTGCCGTTATTAATGTAGTATAGCAAGAAGTATCATAGCATGTGAAGCCATACGCGCCAATAACCGGAAAACCATGTGCAACCAGCGCTGCGGTCTTAATTTATTGGTATCCATCATACACAAACGCTACCTCATTGTCTTTCGAAGCGGGTTTTATTTATATAGGAGCCGCCGACGATCGGGTGGCCCGTTTTCAAGCACAAACATAAAAAACGAGGACTACATTTTGCTTTACTGGACACTGCACTAGAAAAAGCATTTGTCGTCGAATCTCTCGTGCTTCATTCCCTCAGATGGAAGCTTGTGCCACTGGACTTCGGACAAATAGGTCGTTCTGCTTGTTAGCCTCTTCTTTTATAGACACCTGAAAGTCGGTTTAAAAAGAGCAATACATGAAATCAGCGTCAAAAAGTAAGCGTTGGATCGATAGCCCCTGCTGATTACAATGCTCAACATCGCTTTAACAGTCAGCTATGGTTGGATAATGTTTTGTACATATTAAGTGCGTGGAATCTAGCAAACCAGTTTGACAGATTAGGGAGGACGCCCCTTGTGTCAAAACAGGGTAGAAGTTCAGGAGATAATGGGGGGCTTAACGAGTTTTGTGATCTTCCACAGGAGGTTTCGCTTGACCAGTCGTTTCTGCAAGTCGTCTTATCGTCTTCCAAGCAGCAACTTGAAGACTACTTATCGAAACGTCGGCTCCAGTGACATCCCTGTTCAAGGATTTTCCACCTCGTTCCTGCCATATTTTTATACTTAATCGCACAGACAATAAACATTGCTGAAGTTCCCAGAAGACATTTAAGTAGATGTCAGAGCTATAACATACCTAAACACTTAATATGCGTTGTCCTTGGCTACCATGCAAGCTACCATGTAGAAAATTTCTCGTACAAAAATTATGACTTGGGAAGACAGACGCCCCGTGGTGTGATGCCGTTTGGAATTCATTTCTGTGCCTCATGTTATTTCTGTGCCTCATGTTATCGCTGTCGTGCATAACTTCTCATTCGCGAATTTGTGCAAGCCTAGATTCTAGTACGATGACAAAAGTATAACTTTCATTACCGCGAAGAATTATAATTTTCCTAGCTTTTGCATAAATCTTTTATGCGCTTTGTGCGGGGTAATAATTCATGGGGTGACCAAAAAAGAGAAGCCCTGTTTTACAAAAACAACGGCATTTAACAATTTCCCGATGTTTTGTGAATAACACCTGCAAGGCGTCCTCTGATAAGTTCTTTTGGATATATGTCCGAACTTTGAACTTACATTGTGGCGCCTTCCGGCAGGGTGGTTTGATGCATTGAACATACCTCTCCTCGCAAACTTCATCATCATCGCACACTTCTCCCTGCAAAGTGGAAAGCAGACAAAATGGTTGTCACCGTCCACTTGCAGCAAAAGTTATATCCACTTGCGAAAAACAACGCACATTCTTTTTTTTTCGTTAAAGTCCTTGCACGTTCTATGCTTTAAAGGAGCAATATATACATGCCAAAGAAAAAGTGAATAAGCTCTATGATGTGCTACGTTCACAAAACTGGTTTACGAGGAATTACTAGGTGGTAGGATAACTCCATTTTAAAACTGTACTTAGTACAGTCGTAACTATTGGGTACTTGATATCTGCGAACGAGAGGAAGAGAGTGAGTATTCAGCTGAAACTAATTATTACACAAGCCCAATGTTCCTGCGTGGTGAAGCTTAAAAATACGAACCGGAAGTATCGCAGCACCAACAGCTATCCTTCTGCCGCCGCACTGACAAACTCATCTAACGTTCACTGCTATGATCTAAACACTGCTTCTGCAAAATATATATATATATATATATATATATATATGAGAGGTATTAGCTCTGACAAGCTCGAGTTATCTGCGGCCCAATCCATTCGTAGTTTAATCATATATTTTTATATCGGCACCGCCGCGAAAAGGAATATGGCTACCTGCATGTTCACTCTGTAGAAATGAATCTTAAACAGGGACTCCTGCAGTGTGATTGACCAATGAGTATAGATTTTTCTAGCACACAAGTCCTGCTTTGCAACATCAACCCCTCAAATTTTTTTAATAAATTTCAAAATGCTCGAGGGATACTTACACCACATTTATTGCCTCCACGAGAACGCTGAGCATCCGCCAGCATAGCTGCGATGAAGAAGCATCAAATTCGTTTTGGTAATGTAATTAATAACGTTAAATCAGTGTCTAATGGTGTCGTGTAAGTAAGTCAGAGGTGCGGCTCCAAATTGTTGTACGCCTGTACATGCCAATAAGTGTCTCAATTGTACTTCACATCCCGTAACGTACTGCCTAATCAATGGCATGGTTTTAACAGTACATTTGGGTTCTAAACTTCCTTGAGCAAGAAGCAAAATCACTCCGTTAACAATAACTTTGCTCTCAAGCGTTCTACTTGTAGACTTTGCGACGGAGACGCAGGTTCCTTAAGGAACCTTGCACATTTTGCAGTGCAATCACCAGACAGCGAGAACACAACTTTATTCTGCCATGGCCAGAAATGTAGTCTTCGGCACGACGCAACGTCAATGGCACTTTATGCATTTCTTGTAGAAATTACCATGTTCGGTACACTTTCGAAATGAGCTCAAAATCTCTAAAAAGGGCAGTTACAAAGGCACGTCGCCATTGAAAACTACTGTCGTGGCTCGTTTAACCTTCAGTAGTGATATGTTCGGATAAAATTATGCTTAAGAGACCGTTTTAAACATTACGTCTTTCTTGCCACCTGAGCAAGCAACAACGCGAATATATGTCGTTCAAGACCTCAGCCAGGCCTCAAGTGGACGTATCATTAATAATGGTGATGTATTTGATACACGTAGAAAGAGGCTCCTACAAGATGAAGCGTTCGCACTATTCAAGCGATCTAGTTTGCGTAAGGCCTTTGGGATGACTGCGACTGCTTTAACACCATACGATGTGCTACAGCGCGTGTTATTACGTCGCCTTGAAAGCAATCGATATTAGCGTATTACGAGAATCGACACCTCTACATGAGGACGCAATGTCTGTTTTACTCTGCCCGAACACACACTCACCTGAGGACAGCAGAAGAACAGCAAGGAATGATGCACAACTTCTTCATGGTTTATCGCAGCTCGTGGCTATGGGGAACTGTCTAGAGACGACGCGAGTGCGATTTATATATATCCCACCCGCGGACCGGGCATTATACATGCACGTGCACGTAGCCACTCATCGTCCAGAAGTGCTTGGGGGGCATCTGATCAAATGCAGGTAACGAATAGCCTCCGGAAAATATTCCATGTGTTTACCTCTTCAGCAACGTTATGGCAATCTGCCAAGACAGCGCGCGATATAAGCTTAGAATAACAAACAGCTGAACTAGTTGGTACGCATTCCTTCCAAAAAGACAGGGAGTGCAAACACGGACGCAAGAAAGAAGGCAGGACACAACAAACGCCTACTAAAAACTGAAGATGCACCCAACGGCGGAAAAGAAAGAAGGCACAAAAACTTATCTGCGCATGCCCATGCAAAATGCGAACCTATATCAACCTGGCAAGCAAGGGCGGGGGGGGGGGGGGGGGTGTACGTGAAAGATAACTGTTTAAGTCATTTGATTTCATCTTTATGCAAGTTAATCGACGGTTGGCTCACCCATGTGCTACCTACTATTGTCGATATGCCATGCCTCAATCATTAGACGCGTTTCTTCATTCCTCTGCCGGTGCAAAACTGCGCTTTCATCGAATTTTGCCGTGCACTTACATTCTCGACAATGGGAAGAATGATTAGAAGGTGAGCCTCCGGTTAGCGATCTCTTACGTTCCAAAATTCTCAGTTTAATGAAGCGTCGCGTCTGTTCCAACGTAGCAGCGGCCGCAGCTGAAAGGCACCTTATAAACTACACTTGTACGGCAATGAGTGAATTTGATGGTGTGTTTTACGAAACAAATATTGTTCTGCTTCTTGTCTTTTACTGGCTCATTCTTTCTCTGCACTGCGGCACACTTGTGCAGATGTGTTACTTTCTTTAGCCTGTGAGATACGCAAAGAATGCACGGTATACCTACGATATGTTTCTTCCAATCTCTTTCTGCAACCATGTTCGGACTTACCATAACGGACTTCTTTAAACGTTCAGCGACAGTGACCACTGCAACAAGAGGATAACCTACATCTAAAATACGCGTAACCTGGCGCTAAAGCTGTCATTCACTTAATGCTCACACGACTTCGTGATGGCCGACTTAAGGCAAGACATGGCCATACCGTTTTTTACAACCTTCGAGTGCTTCGACGAGAAATTGAAAAGTGGTTTTGAAGACCTTGGAGAATACTGCCAGCAAACGTGGTTCTTCTGAAACGTTGAGAAAACGTCTAGAATGGTATTCCACTATTACGAGGCATTTCGGTAGTAAAGTTTAGCCCTCCTCCATTATATTCAAAATTTTCACTCCATTAGGTTACCATGCTTTCAAAGTCTTCACCACTACAAAAAATCAAGTAGTCGTCCACATAACCAAATACCCTAGTAATAAAATTACCTAAGAAGCCTTCCCCACGTTTCTCCAACTTGCTAACGTATAAATCATTAAGAGCCGGAGCTACCTTAGAGCCAATATATATTCCTGATTTTTACACATAAACGCTTTCCTTCCAACTTACCAGCGTCGACTTTAAATACATGGAACGAATTTTAAAAAAAACCCTTCGAAACGCCACATTTATCGGTGAAAGCGGTCTCGTGCCCTTGATCGTTAATACAGTCACTAACACATCTTAACAAGCCCTCATGCGACAAAGAGTAATAAAGGTCTTCAATATCCATACTAAAAGCTTTACAGCCGCCTGGGTGCTCTTCTGAAAGGAACTGAACTAGCGCCTGAGAATTACGAATAAGAAAAGGGTCTCAAAAACTCAAAGATGTTAAGCAGTTCTGCAAATGACTAGATACAGCGACTTGCCAGGCGCTTTTTTCTGAAACAATGGTTCGAAAAGAAATCTCGTTTTTACGTGTTTTCGCTGAAAAAAAAAAACAAGTCTAAAGTAAGTGATTTTGCCTTCTTGACATTACAAGCTTTTCTCTCAAGGTTATGTTTTAACAAAAGGTCGACACCACGTTACCTAACTACCGATGGTTTAAGTCTTACCGTCCTAAAATTCTTTTTTATGGCTGTTAACTGTCCGGCATAATAACGAAAAACCCACCTTATCTGGAATTACTGGCCTGAGTTCCTTCTCCACACAATAATCGACCAAAGGCCGATTAGGGTCAGTACAGTTGAGATGCGCGTTAGATCCCTTGATACTAGCCACGCAGTATGAAATGCAGAGCGAGCGCTCTTCTTCGGGAACTAGTTTAGTAAAGGACGCGGTAAACATATCCCGTCTGCTGGTTTGAGGTTAGGCTTAAAACAGTATTTTGGGCCTAAGGCAAGCGTTTTGCAGTGGCTATCATCTAAGACAGCTCCTCCGAGGACTAGAAGGTTATCTTGCGGTGAAACAGTAGAAAAAATCTTCCTCTTACATGGTTGAAGTTCTCGAAGTTTTAGCCTCCGTATGAATTCCGTATCCTGGTTAGCTACCCTCATCCAGTCGGCGTACATCTGCTTCTGGCGGTGATCCTAACGTGCAGTAAAGCAACGGACCTTGAGGCATTCCTGATAAAACCTGACTTGACGCCAAGATTCCCCGGACAGTATGGCAGAAATTTTCTCCTGGCATGTCCCGTCGATCGTCATATAAGTATAAAAGACAGGCTTCCGTGAGTTGTCTGCTGGCGTTAAAATCGGGAGGTGTGTAGGCCATACACCCGTTGGCGATGTCGCATGCAACGCGGGCAAACTGAAATCCCTCTAATTTCTACGTAGCGCACCTGTAGTCAGGCCTCAAAGTATCTATTTATATGTAATGCTCAAAAGCACTATAGATCTATTTAAATGCCTCATATTGATGCCGGTATGTTTGTGTAATGGTCCGCCACGGTGGTTTAGTAGTTGTGGGGCCGGGTTGTTCACCCACAAATCGAAGGTTCGATCCCGATCCATGCAGTATAGAGTCGAAATGCTGAAGGTCCGTGTATTAACGCGATAGCGTTAAAGAGCTTGTTTTGCAGAAGTTCCGGCGTCGGCGTCGTTGGTTGTGAGCGAAAAATCATCATCTTGTCCGTGAACGAAAAATCGGGAAAGATGCAAATAAAATAAATAATAAAAATTTCCGGGTCTGAGTGAGGATCGAACCCAGGTCGTCTGCGTGGTAAGCAGGTGTTCTACCACACAGCCACGAGGAGTACGTTTGGAAATACCTTGAAAATAACTTCCTCTTGCAGAATACCTCTTGCTTCACAAACACATGCGTCCTGTATACATGTCACCATACAACATGTAATATCGAAGTAATATTGCGTGGCACAAGCGTACATTGCCATCGGGCGTCACAACATCTTCTTTTTTGAAAGCCGGCCACCCATTACAAAAGGCACACACGTCACTGCGCGTATTGCCTTAACACCACGTAGTATGTGCATAGCAAGTATGCACTAAGTGGTTGAAGTACGCTCTAGGGACGGGATATTGCTATCGCGTTCAACTCTTAAAGGCGAAGCTTAAAGGTCCCCCAATTTTTTGTGCATTGTCAATGCACGTAAAAGAACACCAGATGATCTAAATTTGCAAAGCCCTCCACAACGGCGTGCCTTATAATCATATCGCGGTTTTGGCTCATCAAACCCCAGATATCATTATCATGTTTCTGTACAAAGAGCGGAATTCCCCCCCCTTGCCTATCAAGTAGGGTTAGGGATACTCTCGGTGACCCAACAATGACACCAAAGTGGCACTACTTTGGAACCCGCTAAATCTTTGTCAGCACAGGGGCAGAATGTTACGTTCAATGTATGCCCGGTAACGTGTCAACTTCGAAAGGCAAATTAAGCAGCATCAAAACGATGCCGACAATAGACAAACGCCACCGAATGCGTTTGCTGAGAGTTGAATTGTTGAGCACATACGGCTAAGTTTAGTCAAGTACGTGGCATCGTAAAGCGAACGAATCGTCAATATGGATCGTTAGTTGCGGTTGATTTATATTCACTTAGCTAAAGCCTAGCAACGACCTAATAGCAACCTAGAAACGACCTGCATCACCTACCGGATGCGAGAAGACGCCGAAGCGATGGAAGGCCTACGCCAACTACGTCGTGCCCCTGGATCTACGACAGCTGCGAACGCTTGGTTTCAGCGCCAGGTTCTGTCTCCGCAGTTTGGACATCCGTGTCGTGTCTGTGACTGTGGTTTAACTGAACCACTCTGCGCTGAGAATCAACTTAGAACCAACCTGCGTCACCTATAGGCAAGGCCTAGAAGCAACCTAGAAACAACCAGCTGAGTCTTCAGAATCGTCCAGTTTCGTTATTTCAAGCCTTGGGTGACTTAATGCAAGCTTCACCCTATTTTTTGGCATCACTCGTCCCTGACACCGTGGGACGCCGACGCCGACGCTCAGTTTACGCGTTTGATAATTCACCTGAAGGCTTTCGGCTTACTAATTGTTCACACGGTCACTTCAGTTCATCGTATCATTTGTGAAGGTATAGCTTAAACTATTCCTCCCTGCCCTAGTAGTCTCACAGTGATTAGTTATCTATAAATTTGAACAACCGCAGAATGAAATTACCTGTATAATGAAAGAGTCCATATCTATCCGCTATGTTGCGATTATTACAGTGTACGGCGTTTACACTGAACCTACCGGCATAACAAGGTATTTTGAGTGTCGAGAGACATTTTACTGTGGTAACGTGAGTCGCCGCCTCATTTAAAGCTTCCAGTTTGAAAAATTGAGAAACTGTGAACTAACTTAAACACACAGAGAGGAACTTCACC
This sequence comes from Rhipicephalus appendiculatus, assembly GCA_030522465.1. Lineage (NCBI taxonomy): Eukaryota > Metazoa > Arthropoda > Arachnida > Ixodida > Ixodidae > Rhipicephalus > Rhipicephalus appendiculatus. The sequence goes on from JALIZH010016105.1 coordinate 28,635, forward strand.
ACATATCGTATGGATGAATGACCAAAACTGTAGTCACTATTATTTTATAATATTTTATTTTTACAATCGCAGCGAAGGTTCTTGCTTTCGGACGAGTAGCAGGAGTTTTCTCAGTGTCGCGGAGAGTCTCTAAACACCTGTGGGAGAAAACGTTATAGTTAATAACTTTCTCGGTGACGGTCGTTTTGAACAGCGCAGTTATCGCGAGATACATTGAAACAATAAAAATGACAATATAATACTAACTTTGCCTCAACTGTGGCACGATTCGCGGACGAGTGTCTGTGACAAAAAAAAGAACTCAAAGCCTTGATCAGGAAAGTGTACATGGTTACGCAGAATAGCCCTTCAAATGTCACCTGTAGTCTGGCTACATTCTGAGCGTGTTTAGTTGTACTATATTAAGGCGAAAGCCTTTAATGTCTCATGCTCACGTCCGCCCGGTGTCCGTCCGTCCGGTGTCCATCCGTCCGGTGTCCGTCCGGCGGTAGTGCTGGTGGTGTGCGTCCTCACCACCCTTACTGCACATGCGCGAACCCTCCCCACGCACCTCCTCTGCTGTGCTTCCCCCTCTCTTTCCTCTAGGTATCCCTCCCGCCCGCGGCGTTTACACACGCATTGCGCATGCGCGTCCCCTCCCCCCTCTCTCCTCTAGGCATCCCTCCCGCGGCGCTAACACCCCCATTGCGCATGCGCGTCCCCTGCCCCTCCCTCTCCTACGTTTCCCCCCTCTCTCTCCTCTAGGCATCCCTCCCCGCGGCGTCTACACCCTCACTGCGCATGCGCGTCCCCTCCCCCATCTCTCTCCTCTAGGCACCCCCCCCCCGCGGCAACCACACCCCCCATTGCGCATGCGCGTCCCCTCCCCCCTCTCTCCTCTCCTACGCTCCCCCCTCTCTCGCCACGCAACGCCGACGCAGGCAGCGTCTGCTAGCGAGTTTCTTGGTTGAAAAAACCGACTGCTCGCGCTGCACAACCGTTCACTGGCCACCCCGTATATATGGCAATGGATCTTGACCTGCAAGGTGGTGCCGGTGGGAGATTTCTCCTGTGCGTTGCCGAACGATGAAAAATTCGCAGCGTGCGCGTTAACTAAAAGCGAACTGCGGGTCTCTGTGTCCAGTCCGAGTCTTCTGTCTCTCATTGCCCAGCAGCGATTGGGATGTTCCAGTAGGAAACAACCGTCCATCACTGCGTGCTTTGCGCCCCCCAGGTTTCTCTCCTGTGCAACGCTGCGATGAGCGCCAGCGTCAACGCCGCCGCCAGTGTAAGCGTTAGCGCCCGCTGCTTCGCATCTACACATGGTTCCCTTTAGCGGTGGATGGTGTAATCTTTAAGGCGAAAGTCTTTAATGTCTCATGCTCACGTCCGTCCGGTGTCCGTCCGACCTTCGTCCGGCGTCCGTCCGTCCGTCTGTCTGTCTGTTCGTCCGTCCGTCCGTCCGTCCGTCCGTCCGTCCATCCGTCCGTCTGTCCGTCCGTCCGTTCATCCGTCCATGTCCGTCCGTCCGTCCATCCGAGCTCTGGCACTGAGCCAGGTGGCTGCCGGGATGCGCAGACGGACGCCGGTCGCGTCGGACTCTATAGCGCTCGCGCTTTGCTTGCGTAGCGTCGCTGTGACCAGAGTTTGCAATCATTCTGACCGACGCCGTCTCAATGGACCCAGGCGTTCACGGAATACACTTTCCAATTTACAAAGGGTCCGTCAACTTAAGAGCTGGAACGCGGATGGCGTTTGCACGATGCGCAAAGCGCGAGAAAATACTAACGCATGCGAACGGAGGAAGATGAGTCTCGCGTCTCGCTGCGATTCGCGGTAAAAAATTAAAGAAGAAAACAAGCACCCATTAGGTTTGTGTCTTATGCCACTGAGAGTGTAAAAGAAAAAAGACATGGCATAATCAGTGGAATGGCCACACGCTTTCGCCGAACACACTTTGGAATGTACAAAGTGTCCTTCAATTTTTGCAGCAGTTCGTATTTGTTCATGCATCTGAACTGTGTCAATAGGCGAAGACTATATCCCAAGATTGGGAGTGTGAGCAATGCATTACTGACGAAAACTACTTAGCGCAAGGAAAACGCAGCACACAAGATAGACAATGAATGTTATTCTTGCACTCTGCATTTTTCTTGCGCTAATTAACTTTTGTCAGCATGCACCAACTAGGCTCTCAAAAAGTTCTATTAAATCCATTGGGTAGATTGATTTATGTACTAGCATGCACAATTCTTCATGAACAGGTTTTTCCTTCGCTTGTATACTTGATTAATTATTCTCGGCTTCCTGAGTGTTACTTGACCTTGAAGATTGAAACGCGCCGTGAGAACTAATGTGATCAAGATTAAATTTGTCGAGTTTCATTTCTGCTGTAACCAGCCCCAAATAACGCTCGTCAAACATTTTGCATTGTTTCCATCGGCGTTTTAAGAGACAGATTTTCGTGTTACACTACTCACACGTTGGTAAGGAGATGCAAACTTCGCGAACACATCCGATTTGGGGCTGCACGCATCGCCTGTTGACTGGGCAGATCATGTTCTGCAAGAAACAAAGAAAATAATTTAAGTCAAGCTTCCTCCCCGAAGTTACGATGTCCCTGGACACATTATTTACACTTACACTGTGCCTGAGGTAAAATTCTCTCACGTTTAAGACTATGTGGGAAAATCAGCGATGCGGCCTGAAAGCATGTGACCGGACTAATTGATTGGACATATTAAACATGGGCGTGCCCAAGAGAGCGGGGAGAGAGGTGGAGGGAGCGGTTACTCCCTCGATCGTCTGAGGGTGCGCAAGTAAGCCTTTACGGTGGCATCTGTGACGTTTTTCCTTAAAGGGCAGGGATTTGGCCAGGCAGGTTTTAAGTGCGGAGCACATTAGGGGGCCATGGCATACGACAGTATACGACAAACTGCAGGCTGTCCTATGCTGTCCTATGCTGTGATCGTATGCTGTCGTCGTCGCTTGGGTAAGGCACACAAAACCCCATATAGCATAGCCAGCTGTAGCATACCGAGCGCGCGCTCACGCAAAAGAAGAGTCTTTTTCCTCTTGTTCTTCGAGCGCCTTGATGATGATATAAAGTGCGGACATTACTACTATGCCTAGGCAAACACGCCAACATACTCCACGTGGAAAAATTGAAAGAGGAAACAAGCGACAAATGGAAAGAAAGAAAAAGAAAGGTAAAAATAGGAAGAAATGCGAAAATAAATAGAAATCAAGAAGAGAAGACTGAAACAACTGGAAGATAGAACAGGAAAGAAAGAGAGCAGGAAAGAAAGAGAAACAGCGAAGTCTGTCCAGCTCCGCATTTCCTTTAGGGTTTGCACCACTAGCACCAAGCTACTTAAATTTTTTTTTACGATAATGGATGTCAAGGAATCCCAAGAACAGTTTACTTCTTACCTTTACCCAGCAAAGCTGAAGAGCAAAGCTGTTGTGGGTAAACACGTCACTGCTTCAGTTTCATTTTTGCGTCCACGGCGAAGCTTGCTTTTTTAATGATCGACCAATGAAGAGGGGGGAGGGGCAGTCTGCTGTGAAACTTAACTTTCCGTAACGGAGGACCCAGAGAACGCCTATGCATTAAAGTGCCGTACCATGCAACCTTCCGCCTCGCTAAATTCACTTCGAACATAATTGTTCAGCCCAAATACTCGGAAGTTCATTGGTTAAGAGACCTCCAAGAACACCCGATTCAGTGTGAGACGTTATTCCCACGTTTATTCAAAATGAAAAAAAAAACGAAAACGAACAACCCTACCATTAATGGTTCTGCAGTTTCTCGGTATATAATATGCTTGGGTACTTATTGGACGCCCTCAATGAATCACTTAGGGATTCACTCCGTTCATCTTCGCGTCGTCTGAAATGGTCATTCATGCGGTTTCGGTCATTCGTACGAGTTAATTTAGGAATAAGCGACTGCTTGCTGTCTTTTAGCGAGGTCTCCATTTTTAGTGGATATCGCAACGCCGTCGCATGAAGCACACAACACAATACAGCTTACCCCACAGCGTGTCCCTCTCACGGCTTCTACTTCCACAACTGCGACAGGATACTCTCTCGTCGGAGGGTAGGCGTTCGATGGACGAGCAGGTTCGTATCGCCTTGCACTTATGACTTGAGCGTCCGTCCGCAGCACTGCAACCATTCTCGCAGGTAAATGTTTTTGATAAAAATAACATCGAAATTACATCTGAATATGTTGCATGAACCATACATCCTGCAGGCAAGAATATGCGCATGATCGAAATGGTTTTGTATTTGTACTCATTAAACTATGAGCTATGGAGGTTGGATTCGATTTCTTCATATTTAACTTACAGTGATACTTCAGACGGCTCGAACAGGCCAAGCAAAATTTACAAAGCCAAACAACCTGTGTGAATTTTACGGCCAGCAGAAATCTTCAAGCCCACCACTCCGTTCCACTGATCTGTGGTGCTTTTTGTGGCTTTAGCTTTTCACACATCTTCACCTCTTCATAAATCTTCCCATGTGACTTTTTCAGACATCCTGAAATAATCACGCGCTGTTAGAACAATAAAACCGAAAATTCTCATTCTTCTTTAACCTAGGCCACGTAAGGTTCCCTTCAATGCTTTAAAAAGTATTGATTATTTTAACCAAGCTTCCAACACAAATACAAAAAATACACAAAGCTTTATTTCGGTTCACTGTATAAGCTGCAGAGGGAGGCAGATTGGGCTAATTATTGTTTAATGTACCTGACGAAACCAAAACTTCCCTCAGGTAGTTCAGGCGCAAGCAGTTGCAGCATAAAATTTACACAAGTTTTATGCAATGTTAAAATGCACTAATTCCGATGTTCTCTCCTTTTTTGATGCAGAATAAAGGCAATGATCGGCTCTTTTTTGAAGTTAAATAACCGCACTAGATAACTGTATATCCCCAGAATGAAGCTACGTTATTCATCACTCATCCATACAATTGACTGTTTTAATTTCAATTTTCATTATAGCATATGATTTTCCTCAGGTGGAGATACGAAGCAGTTCCTGCTACATTCAGGCAGTTCAAGGAATTCTCTCCATTTTCAACATGGCAACAACAAACACCGCGAACGAGCGGGGACGTACAAACTTGCTGGCAGGAATACGTTTAAAAGACAATGCCGACGACACCAATCACAGCATTAAAACAAAGGTCTTTCCCAGGTCTCTCGCTTACACAGAAGGCTCTTAAATTCTGTAAGAACCAGAATGGCGAGATGGGTTTGCTGGCTCTGGATCATCGCTTATTGAAGTAGCATAAAATGGAATAGGAACAGCTGTCAGGAGCCTTGCATAATCATAACAAGTTTCTTAAATTTATATCATTACTACGCCATGTAGGGGCACCTCGTAAAATAGAGGCACCTCAAAAAAGCAATACCTTACCTGCCGATGTAAGCACGAACAGCAAAGTCAGGGCAAGAAAGCACATGTCGATTTATTTGACGCGACACCGAAGAAGACTGGCACTTGCGGAACCTGGTTATGTGGACGCGCAGGGCCACCGACCATTCGTGCCCTCGGGTCCTCGAAGCTTTTTATTGAACCATGGCGTGACAAGGTGTCGCGTGATGCTACCGTTTTCCCTGTGTTGGACCAAAGAAAATTTTTAATATACCCACGCAATACGAACGTTCCGAAGCGTAAACGTTTGGCGTCCTTCGAGTCCTCACGGAACTTCCACAGTACCTTAGTAACCGTACGCATTTCTCGTAGACTGTACGTGGATTGCATTCTTTGTGTATGACTCATTCAGCCGTCATGTGCAGTTTTTTTTCCGCTGCCTCTTTGTCACATTGGGCTATAGTTGTGCAATATTCGACGGAAAGCTTCCAATAGCAGGAAAAGGACATTGCTTCAGAAGAACGGATTTTTTTCATATCAAATATAGTATGCGGCCATATCGGAGCTCGTTTCGACACCACTTTCGCTTTTTTAACAAGGGTATCGAGTACTATTATTAAAATGTTAGAAGAGGAAGTTTGTTGAGGAGATGGGAGCCAACAGACGGAATCTCAGCGGGCAATAAAAAGTTGCTTAAACAGACTTAGCGTAGCCAGCTATTGTGAGGCACTTTACCCTCAGGTTTAATCAACCTTTATTGCACAGAATTGAAAGTTTCTATGACGAATGTATGTTTTATTTTAAATACTGGGCCGTTATGAAGGCACTAATGAAACCCATACGAAATTACTCTTCAACCAATTGCCTTTTACGGAAGTGTCACGCTTATGCAAAGGGACAAAAGGTCCATAAAATTCGGAAGGGTTGCGGTTCGGTTGAGTTGGTGTTTCATAACTGCAACATGAATTATAGAAATCCATGTTTATATTTCTCTCTCTCCTATCTCCCTCTTTCCATTTTCCTTTTTTATGTGCTACTGAACAAGTGGCGGAAGGCGGGCTACTTGGTACATGTCTCAAGGAATGAATTAACTGGGCAAACAGGGGGAAGAAAAGTTAATAGGACGGGCGCTGACTGCCAACTGATAATTGATTCGGAGAAATTAAGTACATATATACATGAAAAATTAAAAATATGAGAAGCATGAAAAAGAACAAAGATTTGGTGAAATTTCAATCCGGTACGCGAATGTCAGGTAGCGGATTTCTTGTCTAATAGTTCTAGAGACGGCACGCTTACACATTGTTCAGCCCTTTAACTGATAACAAAGGCCTCAACGATCTCTATAGCGCGCCTATGCCGATAGTGCATTAGGGAGATGTCATCAGACAAAAACTGTGACTTTTTAATGACTTAGCATGTTCTCGATGTCGCTCATTGACATATGCCTTTTTCGTGCTATGATTATTGCTTCTTTTGCGTTATGAATGACTTTCAATGTTCGATGTCCTTATTTTTTTCACAAGTCGAGAGGAAGGCGAGAGCTAAAGGTTTATGTGCCTGACGAAGGTCCTCTTCCCCACAAACACTTCGACCCATATGCAGTTTCGACGTGTTTGCAGAGATGATAATCATAAAATGTCTCTTTCTGTGGCTCTGTAGGTTTAATTTCACTTCTCGACACCTGAAAACGTGGAATCTTGTGTTTCTTCAGCTACCTCAGTCGTGCATGGTTATGCGGACACCATATAATCTAACATTTGTCTGCATAGAGCTCAAAGCTGCGCCCTAAATACATAATACTTGGCGGCTCCACGACGGTCTTATTAGAATGCCAGCGTCTACTGGGAATAGCGACAAGATGAACACGAATATAGCAGCAAAACAAAGAGAGAATGACGGCACTATCATTTCAACCGTTGTTGCCTTGTTTACCAAAGACAAGTAGTGAAATAATGTCAACTGGACGATTTTTACAGGCGTTACAACGGAAATAGAAAACAGCACAAGCAAGACACAACGTACAAAAAAAATGACGTGAATCTTGTAAACATAATTTCGTTCTTTTTCTTGTTCCTTTTGTGCACTCCTGTCTTTTATTTATAGTACTACTTTGCCTCCCGACGAGTTGCGAATCCTTCCATACGTGCAAGGTATGTACCTATAATAAGTTGAAGTCGAGGATCTGGCGAAATTTCGTCTGATCAGGCTGAAACTTTGAAGAAAACGTTAATGGACACCGATCAAAGTGAAAAATACTTAATTACTGACGTTTCGGCTCCCACATGGGAACCTTGTTCACAATGAAATCTGTAAGTACATGTTGTTCGGTGTAGCGCTCACGAATTCATTCAGTCCATCATGTCCTTCGTTTATTTTTTTATTCCAATAAAAAAACTGCAAATGCGTTGAGACTATTGATCGCCTCTTGTGCCGCAGTACCCAATTTGACCAACATCGCCTGACTCTCCAGTGTGCCTTGTTAAGACTTGATGACCGGCCTTTTACTGAAGGAAACGTCTTTGGAGCCAGGCTTCACAGCTCATTAGCGAGGAAAGCTATTCCAGCCCTTCTGCAGTTCGTGAAGACAACTGAACTGAGTAATCGGCTGTGGAAATGCTGCACAGCGAATGTGTGTTGTGAACAGTGTGCACTTACGTTTCATCTCTTTCTTTCTCTCTCTCTCTCTGTCTTACCCCCCTCATTTCCCTCCCCACGTGCAGGGTAGCCAAATGGACATAGTCGAGTTAACCCACCTGTCTTTCCTCTATTCTCTGTCTCTTTACCAAACATAGACGGGTGAAGAAAAATATCTTCGTTTTGTATATTATTCACGCCTATTTCTCCAACCAGCTACTACGCGAGTGCACAACTAAAGTGTCGACGCTTTCGCGTGAGGCCACACTCCTACGCCGATATTACGCCGCAGAATAACGCAAATCGTTTTCTGGCAGGCGGCCAATAATACGTTTGGCGTCCATATAAACAGCCCCCTTCCGTGATCGTATCGATCAGCACAATTATCGTGGCCACAAGGATGTGGTTGACTCCACCAATAACACTTCGGATAAGCGTTGTTTGTTCGCTTGTTTAAGTGGTCTGTAGTCGTTAAGATATCGCCACGTATGTCGTCTTGTACTGCGTGTTCCATGCTGTCCTTGCATCTTTTGAGGCCGTAGCATTTTAGGGGCCCGACTTGTCATCCATCCGTTGATCTCATGTGGCGTGGTAATGCTCAAAATAAAGGGGCCAATACAGGCCTAAAACAAGGCAATAAATGCTCAAACCAGGATAGAACTAAACGAACAAGGTCTTAAAACTATACAATTCTCTGAAACAGCCAAGAATTGATTTCAATATTCAAGTTAAACTCAATAAAACGCTTCAGACACATGCGGCTGGCGCCCGCGCTGCGCAAGAGAGAGCGCCGCCACCTCCCCAAGCGCGCGATTGCTCCTCCCATCGGCACTTCTTCGGCGCCTTCGTTGCTACATATGAAGGGGGAAACAACCTGACGGAACTAGCTGCAGATAGGGACCCTCCCCCCCCCCTGGCTACGCCACTGCCGTGCCTTGCTTCGCATAATAACGATGACGCGTCCATCTGTCAAAGTGCCTAGACGTGAGGACTCGTACCACATCATTCGCCAGGCGACTGCGAATGGCACCCTGCCGTTATTGGCCTTGTTTTTATAACCCCATCTTCTTCTTCGGCTTACCCTACTCTACAAGTATCGGAACGAGCAAACGCCAAAACACGAGGTGTTCAAGGACTGGAAAGCTCCCTTTCTTCAGGTAACCATGGTGCTTGAAGAAGTGTACCACTTCGACAGCAGCTAATGGCTCACCACAGGGATACCTTGTGTCCATCCTGTCCGAACGTTCCAGTTTCCGTGTCATCATTGGCAACACACAATGACACTTCTTGCAGCACTCAGGGTCTGTCGCTACAAGGTGCTGTGCAGCACGCCGGCTCTGAGATCAGTGGGTTCTGTAGATCAGTTTCGGATGCCAAAACGGAACAGTGCAGTAGAAGTCGAGGTTTACGTCGTGTTCATCGCATGAAAATAATTCTTCGCAATATTGCAGTGTGTTTGCTTGCAATTACTTCATAAGTTCGTGAAAACGGCGTCAGTGACTCAAATGCGGCATACATTGCAACGATAAGAAACCTTGAGCTTCAAGCATAGCTCATACGAACATTACATACCTGCATGAACATGCTGATGATGATGGCCAGTAACCATTGCGCAAGTTGTTATCTAAAGACGCGCCAATAGTGACACATTTGTCAGGGAACAACGTCTAAGTCGTGCGTGGCGTTACTTCTAGCACGTACTTCAGAAAAACCAGGCAACAGTGTGAATAGCACATGCATTTATTGAGGCATTTTAATCAGCAGCTGGATTATACAATATGTTTGCATTGCAGACTTACAGTATTTACATCTACAACTTCACCAATCCAACACAGTGGGAATAAGCCTTCACTGGAAATATACAAAAAAAAATAAGAATTCTCTGAATTCCTCAATTAACGCTAAGGTGCATTAAGGAGAAACTTGAATGCACACTAGTCTGCCTTAATCCACTTTCTCCATGCAGCTCAACACCTTAATCTGCCTTAATCCGCATCTTGATCCAAACCTTACGTATACCTACTGCATACGGCCCCACATTCTAAGTCACCTTAAGCCACTGCAGTTCACTTAAATGTGGTTTGGTACACTCTGAATTAACTTTTGATACACTGTTAATGACTTCATTCATTTACTTGAGTATCACATGACCTTTTGTACCGTTCCTGCTGGCGTCGATGAAGTCGGATCCTTCGACTCATAAGACATATAAGGTTTTCTTGTGAATAAAGCAGATCGGGTAGAGAGAAAGCGCTGCTGCCATAGGCGTGCGCAGGGTTCCCCTTCAGAGGAGGCCAATGTTCATCGCAGTGCCCACACCCCCTATTAAGTCACCGTATAGGACAAACATTGCGCCCCCCTCTCCTAGGTGAATACCCCCCCCCCCCCCTGTCCTGCCGCTCTCGTGCACACGCCTATGGCTGCTGCTGTACTTTCTCCGATACGAAGGAATCTGTGTGTGGGGCCGCGAGGTTATGTAGCTGCACCTTGTTTCCCTACGCAATCAAACAAGCTCAATGATACATTTGTATGGGAAGCACGGACGGCTGTATATATGCCGATTTAGTATGCGTGTTATGTGCTGCGTGTGAGCCGTTCGGGAAAACAGAAGCAGGCCACGCTCAGCGAAGTCTTGGAAGGTTTCCAAACAAAGCTACGCTTCAATATATGTAGCCTTCAAAATTGACGACGCAGCAGCGTTCCCACGAATACGTTCTGCGCTGGTGCTTGCCGGCAAAATTTAGAAAACGGCCTCCGTTCGACCCATTGCAAAACATGGCGTTCCTTCTCGCTCAACAACATACGCGATGACGAGGACAGCAGACACCACGCGAGCCGCGCATTGTTTGTTGCCTCATACGGAGCCCTACACGTGCCGGAGTTACTACCGGTGAAGATTGGGCGCACATAGCGGAAAGCACCTGCAGCAACGGCAGACGCTCGCGCTCTATGATTAGACCGCGGCGCGTATGCAATCTATGGAAAACACGTTGGCGGAAAAGGGAGGCCGACCGTGCCTTACGGTTGCCCGGTGGAACGACGCGTGCGCTGTTTCCCCGGAATGCCTCTCGCTGCAGTATCCGCCTCGAGGCTATCGGGCGTGAGGCGAAACAATTGCGGGGGTGCGGCCGGCCGGAACGCCTAAACACGCCTCCTTTATCCACAGACTGTTCGTCGCCTCCGTCCTCGCGCTGGCTGGGGCTTTCCTGTCGCGGTAGTTGCACTCGAATTTTGTTTAGCGAGGCAGTGAATGAATGCCGCGTAAACTGTTAAGCGAGGACGTTTTTGTGACCCTCGCGTCGCTTTCACACTTGCTGGAAGCTCGTGGCAAACAAGCCTTCAACAGGATTCAGATAGATAGATAGATAGATAGATAGATAGATAGATAGATAGATAGATAGATAGATAGATAGATAGATAGATAGATAGATAGATAGATAGATAGATAGATAGATAGATAGATAGATAGATAGATAGATAGATAGATAGATAGATAGATAGATAGATAGATAGATAGATAGATAGATAGATAGATAGATAGATAGATAGATAGATAGATAGATAGATGGATAGATGGAGATAGATGGATAGATAGATAGATAGATAGATAGATAGATAGATAGATAGATAGATAGATAGATAGATAGATAGATAGATAGATAGATAGATAGATAGATAGATAGATAGATAGATAGATAGATAGATAGATAGATAGATAGATAGATAGATAGATAGATAGGTAGATTCTCAGGTGTCAAATATATGTTTCATGATAAATGTGTGGGTTGTAATAAATTGTGCAGTAGTAAGCGTGCTAATACTGCTATTATTTCTTAAACTGCGCGAGAAGACAAGGACCCAAGTAAGAAAACATTCAGAACACCACCAGCTGCGCTGGTGGTGTTCTGAATGTTTTCTTACTTGTGTCCTCGTGTTCTCGCGCAGTTTAAGAATGTTTGTCGCAATGAACCAACTAGCCTACCAGAACGTATTACTAATACTTCTAGACACGTCAACACATACCAATATCCATTAAAGGAGTACTGACACGGTTCTGTGGCACCCCAAAAGGGACATTTTTTTGTTTCCATGATATGCCCAATCAACGCTCTCCACCCACCAGAGCCAGACAACACGTATAAAATATGTCACTTTGATTTTAAAGTTTTCGTCACCCAGCGTCAACAAGGCAGCCCCACTGCAATGGAACATTATCAGGACGAGTCAACGCAGTTCACAGGTCTTCATAATCTGGGTCCTGTTGCAGCCTAAATTGTAGATATCACACTCGGAGTCGCTGGGCGACAATTCACCCATAGTTTTCTACGTAAACCACGACTGACTGGCAGCAAAATGGCAGAGCTCGGGCTTGTATTTCGCGAGTTACAGTCTTACCGTGACGTCAGACTTGTCTTAACACATAAGTGCGAGGTCAGCGCCTCGATACCGAAACCAAAATGCTTTTCCAAAGGTAGCGGTATTAAAACTATATTCAACGCATTCCCAAGAACTACGACAGTGTTTTAGGGGTTCTCGACACCCGTGTTTTTATTTAGAGCAACAAGCCGAAAATATTTAAATTTCGTATCAATAGTTCTTTAACATGACACGGCACACGTCTTAAATCCTGCCGTTTAACTTTCTCGAAACCGCATAGTGGTTTGCGGAAATCCGCAAGAAATGGAGAAAAATCAAGGAGGTGCTCGTGGGTACTGCGCATTAGTTTTGAACACTAAGTACACAGCCCAGAACTATATCTGCGCACACAGGAAAATATTACATTTCTCTTCTACGGAAACATATCAGCTGCGATCGGGAATCACAGTCATGACCTTGTGCCTAAAATCAATATCAGTTTCGGTACAAAATCGTATAGTTACGCGAAATAACCTAGTTGTCGTCGGGAAGTACAAACGTCGTAGCAAGCATTTTATTATACGGAAACGCTAGAATTCCACTGCACTCTTTCTATTTCTCACGTGAACATCTGCGTATCTAGCGTCCACGTGAGTCACTACGCCCGCCAAATGGTACCCGTACGTCTTCATAATCATCAGGGCCACAATTTCACGGTATCTGTCACTACCGTGTACGGATTCTGGCTCTGCACCAAGTCATGTACTTCGCGCAGCAGCGGCCACGTGGACCCAAAGTCCCCCCGCGAAATCGTCCATGCTCAAGTCCCAGACGGCCATGCCTCGCGTTCTACGCAGGATGGGCCTCTTGGCACGCAGACTAACCCTGTCTTCGAATCCCACCCACTGATCGTGAGTGTGTGCCACCACGCACCGTGAGTAGCCGTGAAGGAAGCGTGTCCAGCTGCGATTGAGCAGCAGGGTCTCCACGACGTCGTAATAGCTGGCCATGCCGGTCAAGTTGGTGTGGCCGAACGGCCGGCCAGGACCGATGGCCTTGATGCCGATGCGTCCGTTCTTAAGGTGAGGGTGCCTCAGTGTGAACGACACTCCAGCCAAGGAGACGCTGAAGACAACCTTGAAGAGGACGTCGCGCTCGGTGGTGGCCGAAGCTATCGCGTCTACCACGCTGGACAGCCCCACCTGACCATGGTACCTGGCCCTGAACACGGCTCTCACGGGACTCTGGCAAGTCGTCACCGGAAATGAGCTCGAGTCCACGGTCCGGTGCGAGTCAACGATGACCACGTCCAAGCGGTCAAACAGCGAGCGAACGAAGTAGCCGTGTCGACGGGTGACCACGTTCCAGGGCACCACGACGGTCATTCGGATCTTGTCCTTGTCGAAGTATATGCGCATCGTGTTCAGAAGCGTGCTAAAGTTGGTCCTCGATGTCTCGGTCGGGTACTTCCAGTAGAGGACGAGACCGCCCAAACCCCGCTGTCGCACCCACTGCAGCGCCTTGCGAATGAAAGTCAAGCGCGACTTCTTAGTGCGTATTAGATTTTTGAAGTCGGCGCTGTCGCTTTCTTCGCCTCCGACGCACGCGTAAGTCTCAAGCGTGGATGTCGGCTCCGTCGCCTTCATCTTGGACAGCTTCTGGATGGTCTCCTCGTCCTCAGCCGGGTTCTTCAAGCGAATGGTAAATTCTTCGGGGTCCAAGCCGACAGCGACGTAGACGAGCGCGTCGCAAAACGATACCGACACGTTGTCGACGTCGAATGCTCGCGGTGATCCCGACGGCATGCTGGCGTTGACGAAGCAGAAGACTAACTTGCGAGGCACCTTTTCGGACAGCCGCTGGTAGGCGACGCGCGCTGACCTCTCGGGAATGGCCACGACTTCTTCCTCGCTACTTTGGGCCATGTCTGAGGATGACGACTGAAAGTATTCCGCCGCGGCCGCCACAGAGGCGGCGCAGGCACACGCCGCGGTCATGATGGCGATCACGAAGAAAACCACCAGGCAAAAGTTGCGGGAACGAAAGGCGTCGCTCAACACATTGCGGGCTGGTTCTTCGCTCGGCATGAAAAGCGGCATCAGACCTTCGAAGCGGCCCTGGCGGTAGGTCACGGTAGTGTCACCCATGAGTCCTACTTATTACTTTGCGCAGAACCGAGGGACGACCTTCAGCACACTGAGCAAGTCTTCTTCTTCTACACACGGGCGCACGAAGACACCGGGTAACTTCTGTTTCTTTCTGAACTGTGTAGACAATACATACGCCGAGGAATTTGCAGCAGGAAACGCTGCAGTTTAATCACGTAAGGTAACGGGGTGTTTACTGTATTTATTTATTTATTTATTTATTTATTTATTTATTTATTTAGAACTTATTGTGGTGACTGAAAGCCAAGGCAGGTTGGAAGCAGGACAATGAACAATTATGCACATATAAAGAAAGCAAATAAATAGTCGAAAATAATAAGAATATACAGTGGCTTATCAAATACAAAAGAAAAAAATGTATCACGAAGAATAGAGCTATAACTTTAAAAAGAAAATAAGTATAGTATATGCTGGTTCCTGAAGCAACTCTTAGCGCTCTTCGCGCTGATCAGAAGTACATAAGTCAATATAACACGTCTTGAGTAAGCATGGTGTATGACTCGACTCCCACATTCATGCGTCGCTCGTTGGTATACCCGGGCGTGAATAAATGAGTAAAACCATTCACATTTGGAAGGAAGTGTTCGGTAAATACTTTCTTTTATTTTGTTGATTTCTAGATACAGCATTTTCCGGGATATAATTCCATCTAAGGCATATCTGCACATCTCAATATGAGCGGGGACCGAAGCCAACTTCTGGGACAGACTCAGGGGCCGCATTTTTAGTGGGGAACGTCTCGTGTTTTGTCTGGGAAAAAGTCGGTGCGTACACCATCGCGGCCCTTGTTTCCGCCTTTAGCAGATCTTTTATTTCAATTATTTCGGCCTTGGGTCATATGCCCGGGAGTTCCAACTGCAGTGGACTCTAAGAATCGTCACTAGAGGAGTGAATACGGTGACTTGTTTAATAATAGTATTACCACCTCTTTGACGGGAAAACATTGGTTGATGAAAATGAAGGCCAGAGTTGCATTTTCAGATCACGCGCTAGAAAACATTACTGCAGATTTGTCAACGTGATGCAATAATTTTGAAAGTATTGTTCTTGTACTTGCATGCACCGTTCTCACGAAAAAGAAAAAGACTGCAAAACCGTTCTAAGTTGCGAATTTTGTGGGTTTTTTTTTCTTTTTTTTTTTTAATGCAAAGTAGTCATTTCTGGCTGATGAACGGTTAACGAGATCCCACTATAGTTGGGTACAAGTTTAGAAGTCTGCCGCATTTACTCCCCAAAAGGCGGATGCACAGAAGCCTGCACCAATGGGCGCTCACTCCCAGACTGACGTCATAAGCCGGACGGCCGGTGACCCCGCCTTCGGAGAACATTGCCGAGTGCATGATCGGGACTATTTCTTTAGTTGCGGAGGCGATCGGCGGTCGCGCTGCGGTCGTCTGGGCGGGGCGTCTCCGGACTTAAGTTGTATCCGACTATAGACGCCTTGTCGTTGCCTTTGACGTCACGTCGAGCTGGTATGCGAGATGCTCAGGGTGAAGTCACTCATAGAAGTACTTGTTGCTGGGCTAGTTGGTTCATCACTCACTCGCTGTTTTTTGCTGCTTTTTTAGCCTACCAAGTTCCGTACTAGAGAGAGCGGCCACTTTCCTTTAGCATGAACGAAACTTACTTTCGTTGTCTAACATCACAATAGTCGACACTGTATCCGTAACCTCTTCCTACATGACAATCATATTAACTTTTTTGTGTGGTTTCTCAAGAGCGGGATAGCGCACCGGTCTGCCGTTTGGTAGTCGCTTCATTATCCGATTCCCCAGAAAAACGGAGCACCTGCAAATAGAAAAGAAAATGTACTATTTGCTGCTAAATTCGACATTATGTCTTGATATGGAATAGCGAAGTGCTTCATGACTGGCCAGGGGAGTCTTAGTACTTGCTGCAATTTAATATATCATCTCTTTATGCGTGCATGCAAGCAATCACACGCTTTGACAGTGAAAGGCCATCGTCCTGCATTAAAAAAATCATAAATAATCCGTATCTATCAATATTATAAATTCATAAATAAACATAAATAATAAATTTCCATTGCGGTAAGAAAAGCTTCTTACGGCAAAGGAATAATTGAACATATGAGATATTTTTCTTTTTTTTTCAAAAAGAGCCAAATGCAGAAACCGAAACTAAGGCTGAACTTTCACTGGGAGCGTTAAGCGCGCTGAAGTATCTTTAATTTCTAAAACAGCTGTAATCTATATGGGGCAATTCCTGATTGTAATGTGAACTCAAAAAGGCAGTTTTCTAATTAGAAACGAGCCAAATCCTGCGTCGGTTTCAAACAAACTGAGCCACGTTCATTAAACCAAGTGCTGCGCCAACAATCGTGACAAAAATACCAACATGGTCTCATCCAATCTGTTTCGTTTGTGTCCCAGTGGCCTTGCTATCGCGTTTATGTTCCCACAATTAAGTTTTTCTAGGGCGAGTAGGCATTTACTGAAGGACAATGATGTTGTAGGGGAAAACTCGAATATCAAAGAGTAAGAGGCCGACCTTCCTACTTCTTTTTGGCTCTTAGTGTTTCTTTTCAAATTTAACGTTACAGTATCCATGTCCTTCTTTCGCTCCAAGACGGAATATTTGAAATAAAATAGAACATAGGAAATAAAGATACTGGGCCCCGATCTATTCCTTGAAGAAGAAGAAATGATCCTGAAACGGCATGACATAAAACGAGCTCAGAAGAAGAAGAAGAGCTGGAGCACGTTTTCAAGGCCTTCAATAGGATGCCAAGAACAAGAAAACACTGCCCGCAGTTCAGAATAGTGAGCCTCTTGCTAGGAAAGACCACTCGTTTTTCAAGTCTAGTGAGTGCTATTACGCCCAATGCGACGAAGGACGGCACTGACGGAAGCACAAGGATGATATTAATTTTATCGCAAGGTGTTCTGATACCGTGCATTCGAATCGTTTTAGACTTCCTTTTACGAGCTAATTCAAGCCCAAATGAAATGATCCGTTCTATAAGAGCCAAATACAAATTTTACTCCTGTACACCCAGAATATTGGGCTATATAGATTTTAGCCGTAATATAGATTTGAGGTATTTAGGGGACAGGAACACACTGGCAAAAAATTGTTGGAGCAGGCCCGACCACATTGTCACTAGCAAAAAAGTGTGTTTTTCCTCAGTTTCAGTTCAAAGTGCATTAGGCTCTTTTAGAAAAAAAACGCCACATATAGTAACCGATGTTACGCCAGAAGATGAATGAATATTATTACACCCTGCGTCTCTTGTTTACTTTCCTAATCGTCACAATTAAGTTCAGAAAACGGTAATTTCAGGCGTAACCAACACCTTGTTTCTAACCACAAAGCGTTGAGATTGGGAGGCTGAAAATACTCACAGAAACTAGCGGGATTGGGAGGCTGAAAATACTCACAGAAACTAGCGGGAATGCAAGGAATTGTCACGCATGGTGAAAGAACACAGCGAGTTCCAAAGGGGCACCATATTCCCTGTTATAGCAAAAAAAAAAAGGTTTTGCAATCAGTAGGGGTGTGCGAATATTTGAAAATTTCGAATATTGAATCGAAAAGCATTCTATTCGATTCGGTACTCGAATCGAATAACACACATTCGAAATACCGAATATTTTTCGAATGGTTTTCGAATAATTCAGCAACGACGTAAATTGCCCGAAGGAATGAGACGTGGTAACAGCGAGGGGTAACTTTTCTTGTTTTAATCATTCGATTTACCCAGATGCATGCAGCCCATGTACTTACGACACTATCGACGCCATATTGATCACAGGAGGAAGGCGGTTTGTTCAAAAACTTCAGTGTGGCCAAAGCAACAGTGTCAGCAAACAGCTACGTTAGCTATAAAATTCATGATGATGTGAACTCGTGAAAATTGCTTAATATTTAGGTATCAGTTTTATTTCAAAGCTGTTCACAAAGTGCCACCTTTGAATACTGTTGTCGCTGCTATATCTCAGCCTGCAGTTACAATATAATGCGAAAGCCCTAGTTGCAGCTCAGTTTAAATAATTGTAGTATTTTTCTCTAGTTGCCAGCTCCGTTTAAATAATTGTAGTATTTTTCTCCGTTAAAAGTAATTGTACTGGGCCTTTATTAGAGGTTTTGAATATTTGATTCAAATGATGTAGAATTCGGATGTTTTGAAAATTGTCATCCTTACCAGTCTATGCCTGCGTTGAAAATTGTTGCCTTACTATTCGAAAACTATTCGAATATTATTCGATTCGAATTCAATTCGGTTTTAAAATTTCCTATTCGCATATATCAAGTAATCAGTCAGACTGGAAAGTGTCAGCTCTCTACACAAAAGGAAGACAGCCCGGATGCACTAATCATTGTAGTCTCTAGTTCCTCTTCTGATATCTATTATATATGTTCTCCTACATTAGGTTGTTGTTGTTGTTGTTGTTGTTGCTGCTGCTGCTGCTGCTGTTATTGTTGTTGTTGTCGTTGTTGTCGTTGTTGTTGTTGTTGTTGTTGTTGTTGTTGTTGTTGTTGTTGTTGTTGTTGTTGTTGTTGTTGTTGTTGTTGTTGCTGTTGTTGTTGTTGTTGTTTATGCCGTCGTCGATTATAGCTTAAAGCCGCGACACAAGGTAAACTTGTGTATGGATATGTGCCAACGCTTACGCATTATCTACGAAATACCCATGGTAAACATGGCCTGCAAGATAATTAAATCAATTGTAAAAGTACATGCCGCGTAACTAAGCTTGAGTTAAACAACCAACAGCCACCCTACTCGACGAGTTTTTGTTGCCTGTTATGCTTATTGCGTGTGCTGTCTTTCGCAATGGTCGTGCTTGTAGTTGATTTTTGTGCACTATCAGTGTTGACTTTGCGGTGACCAGGATACATTCGCCTTCACAGTGCGAGCAAGCATCCATTACTGCTTTACATTTGCTTACTTATGTATTTCTTATTTACTCACTAATTCATTATTTTATGCATCTCTTTTGAAACTTTATGCTTTTCCTGATGTCTGAACAACCGATACGGAAGACCTCCTCATGAAATTCATCAACTGTTTCGTTGATTTTCAATGTATGTAGTTTAATGTGATGCATTTGCGAGAGAAACTATGCGAAACAAACAAACCACAAAAAGTTGGCTGAAGGCCTCCCTTGCTAAGAGGATAAAAAGAGCAAATATTGGGATTTCACAAACACTTCTCCGCGTACATTAGCAAATGACAGTATATTGTGATAGTACTGATCTTCTAAACACTCAAGCAGCCATTTATGTTTTTGCTTGCAGACTAACCATAAGTGTCCCGGACGGATATGTGGTAAACACAATGTCTGTAATATTCTGTGGCTTTGTTTGCCCCAAAAGTACTTACGTTGCACCATCTTGACCACCACCAAGGGGAAAATCCTCCGATGAACTGCGCATGGACATTCCAGACTAGGGCTGCAAACAAAATACAGCGTGCTTGATTATCATTTTTGCTTCTCATTGGCAAATATGTTCGTTCGCATGAACTGCGTCTGAGAATCATCAGATGTCGTAATACCTCAAAACGGAAGACTGCTATCTGACTATAACGTATGTATTAAATAACAAACATTCAATCAAAACTTATATTTTTGCTCACTAGTTCTTGGACGCTACCTAATATAATTTTTTCTATCAGGTTCCACACGCCATCTTTCCACATTTAAGCGAGCCGGCTTTCATAGAACATCGTGTTCCCTTCTCCCAGTGTGATGTAGTAATAAAATTATGGAATTGAATTTCTGACAGTTATGATGGCACCGGCTACCAAGTGACACTCATTTTCTCTTCTCAGCGCTTCCGGTAGAGCACTTCCGGTTTCCAGAATATTCGTAAACAGCTATCTGAAATATAGAAACCAGTGGTTCTGGTTCAAGTTACAAGTTATATGTGATGCATATCATATCAGAGTATAAATTTAAAGAGACCCTGAAACGGTCTGGACCATTTTGTATAAACGCATTGAGCCACTAAAACAAGTCCTAAGAATCATTTGCAGACCGATTTAATCTCTCATATTACAAGACTTCAAACATGCAAATGGCTACAAATCGCATCGGCTCACCCGTACGAATTTCCAGCTTCCCGCGTCTTCCTTACGTGGCATTGTTCCATGTTACGTAGCACTGGCGACCGATCTGATTGGATATGCCCCATCTACTGCACTGAACCTCCGAATGGCAGCGAGCGTCGTCTCCATGTGTTAAAACATGCATAGGCGTGTGCACGAGGGGGGGCAGAGGGGGCGCCCTTCCCCCCAAGTTACCTAAGAGGGGGGGGGGGGCGCAAAGTCGGCCCTATACAATGACTTAATAGGGGAGGGAGGCGCTGCAACGAACATTCGCCCCCCCCTGAAGGGGAACCCTGCGCACGCTTATGAAAACATGCTCCGTGTTCACACAAACTGCCCGACAGTGTTTATCTCGAGGTTTCTTTTTTTCAAACGCCACGAATTGCCCTAAGCTGTGTTGTCTGCTGCAAATCTAGCGATTGGTGACTTGTAAAGCTGTGACATCGTGTAAGGCTTGTAAGGTATCTGATGAGTGGAGTACTTTGGCTCGTTGCTGCAGTGAGCGCCGGGCTCCTGCTATCCTATCAACGCCGGAATCCACGCATCTGCATCTGTAACTTCACTCCCGAAGACCCAACCACGTTGCTCCAGTTTACGCTTATCGGGGATCGTTCTCAAATGCTTTTGTTTGTCCGCATACCTTTCCAAACTGTCGCCGTAGAGGAGCATAAAATAAGAACAGCTGTTAGTGTGGCGGCCCCTGGAGGAGCTCATATCAACCACTCCACGCGCTTCGTCTCTGTTGCCCGACGGCGTGCGGTGCCGGGCTCACTCGACCCGTCGACTGCGCTTCAATCGCCTGCGATGCCTGGCTGTTGGATGAGTTCAGGACGCAAAGCAGTGCCGAGCAGTAACGTATAATAATAATAATAATAATAATAATAATAATAATAATAATAATAATAATAATAATAATAATAATAATAATCTCTGAGGTTTAACGTCCCAAAACCACGATATGATTCTGAGAGACGCCGTAGTGGAGGGCTCTGGAAATTTCGACCATCTGGTGTTTTTAACGTGCACTGCCATCGCACATTACACAGGCCTCTACCACTTCGCTTCCAGCAAAATGCGATGGCCGCGGCCGGGATCGAACCCGCGATCTTCGGGTCAGCAGTCGAGCCCCCCTAACCGCTACACCACCGCGGTGGACAACGTATAACTATAATTGCATGTAGCTGCCTTGATACATGGTGTATCGCGGAATTCGCGGTACGAATGATTTGATGATGACGTAGCCTAAACGCTGACAGAGGTTCCAAAACCGTTTCAGGCTCCCTTGAATATAAAGGGCCAGTTAACTTTCAAGATACCTAATCAAAATCAATTTATTTCGTTGAAAGATTGTGACCCGCTGAGATTGTGGCACATAGCTGAACAGATTTCAAGGACACGATTCTTTTTTCTACGTGGTCTCTGAGATCCATTTCAGCAGCGCGCGAAACACAAAGTTAACCCAACGAATACACTAGGACGCACGACGAGCGAGTACCACTATTTGACACCTAAGTCGACGATTAGAACCACCACCAGTGTTTTTTTTTTCAGTGAAAACATTTAACTGGCCCTTCATGTCCACCAGCTTATAATCAACAAAAATTATACAAGAAAAAGCCGGCACGTTACCTGTGGGCAAATAATGTGTTCTGTCAAGTCAATATGGAAAAAAAACGATCGCCGTTTTAATTTTTAAACAGCCTTCGCGCTTTTCTCCAGGATACCTATGAACATGATTCAAAAGAGATTATTTGATTTCGAAGAAATCACCGCTTCGAAGCATAACTTGTAATATTAATAAAAGGTGTAATAAGTAAGCATTTCTCGCTTCACTTTTCTGGGGGTAAACGCCATTTTCGAAGACGCCACCAGTCCACTTATGTCCACTGCCGGATGAAGGCCACTACCAATCATCTACAAGTTGTCGTGTACTTCTCGAGCTGATGCCATTCTACGCCTGCAAATCGTTTCATCGCCCTGCATAACTTTATTCATTTCTCGGCAGCGCTTCCTATCTCTTGGTATTTGTTCCGTCGCTGTAAATGACCACTGGTCTTCGGTACTTCGTGTTACGTGACCTCCCCGCGTTCACTTTATTCCTCGGAATATCAACTAGGATATCATCAATGCTAGGTTGTTGTTTTTTTTTCCTGATGCACTTTATTGTCTTCTTATCTGTTATTGTTACCCCTATCATTTTTCATTCTATGCGGAAAATGATGTGCGCTCAAAATAAAAGCAATGAGAGTTTTCAGAGCTTCGTAATTTTGTGCCCCCTCTGAAAAACGTATAAAGAGAGCTCATTAAACCTGAACATTGAGACTAGTTGAAGCGGAACTTGCTAAGTAGCTTTGTATTTAGAGTGAGACAGAACACAAGCTGGAAAATGTTTTAACTATCTAGGCGCAAACTAACTACCCTACCTAAAGTGTCGATGTCACTTACCTGTAAAAAGCAGAGTTGCACCAATAATCACAACCAGTCTGGGACATCACAGCAGTCTTTATCCAAGAGCTCCGGTTCAGCAATGGTCGCACGCTAGTTCCGACCTCAGCTCCTTCCACACCCAAAATAACTTCGTTTCTGGCATAATAAATGTTACATCGAGGCAACTTCCCAAATGGCCTTTGTTATGGTTCTACCTGCCTATTATGTTCAATGCCAAAGAAAGGAAAATAACGACGTACCACCGAATTGTATCCATCGTATTGTCGTTGCGCTTGACCGCTTGCACAAGCAGGAAGAAATTATGTATGACTAGGACTTCGGAAATATAACAGCATGCTTGCAAGTTTTCGCTCATCTTCAGCGAAGTTTTTCGTTTTGCTTGAAAAATGTCAAAACCTGATTTTCAAGGCAGCAAGTTCCACGGTAAAAGTTATGCAGGAGAAAAAGACCACGGGAACAATGTATGGCAGTCAGGTGCAAACCGACGCTGTTAACTTTGGGCAAGGAATGCACTTTCGATAATGACCTTTTCTCTTGATGACATTCTCCACCCTTCATTGGTTCTCCTTTCGTATACTACATTATGTTCGGTCTCTGCCGAGCAGCCATTAACCGAGACTCAATATAAACACACACCCACACACACACGCACACACGCACGCACACACGCACACGCACCCGCACGCACGCACGCACACGCACACACACACACACACACACAAACACACGCACGCACACACGCACACGCACACACACAAACACATACTGACTCACATGTTCCCGGAGAAAGAATGTTGATAGAGCGAGTTTTTAATAGAACACTTAGTCACTTCTGCTTTTCATTTTGCTCTGTCGTCATGTGTGTTTCAGAGTAAGTGTCATGTTTGTGTCGCGCTGTTGAAAGTGAGTAGTTGAAGCCAAAACAGCGAAGGGATGAAATTTTAACCAACAGCACGTCAAAACATGCCGTTACATCCATAGATGTCTACAGCCGTTTTCTGGGAACCCGAACGCCTGAAAACAAGAAATAAAAGTCTATTACCAAGTCATAACAACAAACATAAATCAAATGTAATGGCAAGTGATACATTAAGCTCTCCAGTTGGCTTTGTAAACTGGAATCCTTCAGGCTAAGTCGCAGTAGAAGTGATTTTTTGTTTCAACAAACAACGCTGCGTTATCTTTCAAATTCTGTGAAACAGGCTACAAAAATGACAGCTCCTTTCGTTCCTCCTTCTTTGCACCCTAATTTCAATCGTGCAGGAAATAACCATTTTAAACGCACCATATATAGAAAGTGTTTTTACTTACAGTTGCTGAGCAATGGGCATGGAGATCTGAAGCACTGAAGAGGCACGCAGACCGTACCAAAAGGGCACAGACGTCCCTACAGACAACATAGCTAGAAATTACAAGGCTTCTGAAAAGGCTGCGCGTAATAATTTGTGTGTTGAAATTTTTATCTGGTTAGGTTTTCTTAACTTATGTCTGAGTTGTGCGCTTGAGATTTTGGTATAACATGGCCCTAAAGATACATCATCATCTTTATCCATTTCTATATAATAGATTATAAGTAGAGACTTAATGATAGAATGGTTACTTTAGTGTCATAGTGGCTGTATTAAGCGATTAAGAAGTTATCTGCCTGGCATCTTAAAGCTTGCCGAGCAGTAAATGAGAGGACAGTCGCTGTCGACTGACTATCTGGGCCCGATGTGAGAAAGTTTATCACATGTGAGTTCATTCCCAGTGCACACACACAGGTCTGGATACGAATTGTTAGTGCCTATACAGGAATCAATAGACGATTTTATACGTAAACGGAGGCTCCAGGCCTTGACATACGAACCCGAAAGCCCTGCTGCACGCACGTTGCTAACAAGGCTGGCCCAAACCGGGTCTTTAAATCAGCCTCCACACTCAAAGTTGTCCCATCGTATAACATGGAGAACGGAAAGAACTTCGTGTACTGAGGGAGAAAGGGGATGGCTCCACATTGGCCATCCCGGCAACAACACGTCTTGGCTACGAAATACGGCACTCGGTGCGCAAAAACACATTGAGATTTCTCGCCGTATGCTCTGCGAGCTGAATCACGGTCTTGTGTGTTGAGTACTCCACCCTCACATTGTCTCTTGACACAAGCTCAGTACGAAAGAATGAGCTTTACTGCCGGTCCTGAATAGGGACACTGTGAGAGCGATTACAGCATGTACTTCTTCGTCTCACGGCAATTATTCTTCAAGGGTACATGCAGTTTAGCACAATTTCGGAGCTGCTTAAGCAGCGTGAACACGGCAGAGTAATCCATAACCACCACATTCCTGTGGTAAACGAAAATAAATTTTCTTTCTCTAGGAAACCACAGCAATGGTGGCTTCTGCAGTGCTAATATAGACTTGTCACAATAAACAAAACTACGATCTTTTCACTGACAAGCCCATGGATCGAGTTTTCTCTAGTGAGGCAGCCGTACCCTAGGGCCACAGTCCGTGTATCATTAAGACAGATACGGCTTTCTAACGGGAAGGGCGAATAGATTTCACTAGGTCATCTCATTCTGCAATTCGACATTTCACTATCCCTTTCGGCCCTGGCGGTGTCAATTGACACCACCATATAAAATTTCCCCTAGCGCCCAGGAAACAGTACCAAAGCAGCTCATTCTTCGGGGGAATACTCCTTCAATGACCCCTGCTGCGATCGACACCAAAATTGTGGCATGTTTGCGGAACTGGGAGCCACAAAGAAGCAGAAGCTTAACCAAAGTCATGGTTTGACGCCGACTCGGGTGGGTAAGCGCCATTTTCGGGACGAAGCACCGAAGTTGTTTCAATCATTATCACACTGCCAAATAAGACGTTAATTCAGATTTGATGTACTCTAGTGAGTAGCAGGAATAAAGAAGCCATTTTTCTCATTTCACAACCACTGAACCCTGCTGACCTAATTTGATATTCATGTTTCTTAATCATAAATACTCGCACCACTGGCTCAATTTTTTGTTTGTGGTCTTCTAAGGCCCACTCTATTAGGTGAAACATGCACATAAACACTCTCCTATCAAAATAAAAGAATCCAGGACTGAAATGCGTACGAGAAAAAAGCACCTAACTTTTTACTACTTGAATGACAAGACGCGTACTCGGTGGCATCAATAAGATTGGTGCCGCACCCCGCATAACTACACT
This sequence comes from Rhipicephalus appendiculatus, assembly GCA_030522465.1. Classification (NCBI taxonomy): domain Eukaryota; kingdom Metazoa; phylum Arthropoda; class Arachnida; order Ixodida; family Ixodidae; genus Rhipicephalus; species Rhipicephalus appendiculatus. The sequence goes on from JALIZH010016105.1 coordinate 54,871, forward strand.
TCAGCTTCACCCACTAATTGTCCGCCACGGTGGATCAGTGGCTACGGTGCTCGGCTGCTGACCCGAAGGTCGCGGGTTCGATCCCGCCCGCGGCGGTCGCATTTCGAGGGAGGCGATATGGTAGAGGCCCATGTACTGTGCGATGTCAGTGCACGTTAAAGAACACCAGATGGTCAAAATTTCCGGAGCCCTCCACTACGGCGTCTCTCATAATCATATCTTGGTTTTGGGACGTAAAACCCCAGATATTCTTATTATTATTATTCACCCACTGAGGCACGTCAGGCATTTTAAGAAATGCTAGAGATATGTCAAGACATGCACAGACTGTACTTGTTTGTTAAGAGTGAGAGGTTTATTTAAAGAAAGGCAGAGAGGTCGGCCTGAGCGATAGAATGGTCTAGCTGGCTACTTTATACTGGGGCCGGGGAACGGGGAGGAAAAAGAGTAGTGAATGACGACGGTAAGGTAAAGAAATGAGTATGTACAGTCCCGTCAAGTTTGCGCAGGGCTACATCCGTGCATCCAGTCCAGTGGCTTGTAGAAAAGCTGTTAAAAATTAGTTTCAGGTGCAGTGGGTTCAGAAACATGATTAATATCATTTCAGGGCTCAGATGATGCTCGATCACCTGCCTCAGCTGAGACACGTGTACTTATTCAGCCGAGCCTCCACAATATCACCACCAAAGCCCCAAATATTGAGGCCTCGACGGAAGGCACACGCGCCTTACTTTTTCCATGTGCCTGCTTCTTTCCCCGCAATCTTATAATCTTATACACGAGGGCGCGTAGTGTGTTTTAGGACGCTTCTGGCTGCAGTGCCGCCTTTTGTACCAGCCATTGCCTGGACTTGCGGGTGCAGAAGAGACGACCAAGGAACGTGCCCCAAATGGCCGGCTACAGTGGCAACGGGAGATGCTTGACATACTCTTTTAATTCGGCTTGGAACGTGGACGATCAATCTAAATGCTTTAATGATGGCGTGACTGAAGCTACTAAGCATATGCGTGAAAAGTGAGATGGTTAGGCGGCGTACAACAAGTCTGCTAGAGTCATTTCTTGCCCGATGCGCATTCGTAAGATTCAATCCGACTTTCAGTTATTCTTGGTGCGTCTTGCGACAAACGTTCTTGAATAAAGATAGAAACTGACGGCATAGGGATGCCGGTACGTGAAGTTAGCTCATTCTTGCACCGACCGTTTTCATGGCCTTGAAGCACCCGGACAATGAGGAAAGTTTACAAAACGCTCTATGCATACGAGCCTTGATATAAATGTATCGTATAGCGTCCTTGAATTCTTACATTCCAGAACGACAAGCTAACCTTGAAAGAAACGTATCGTTCTTTAAATCTGTTCGTTCATTATCATTCATTTTGTTGAGCGTGAGGTGTGATGGAATGGGACGTGACGATGAGAAATTAAATAAATAAATAACGATGAGTTACGCGATGTGAACATTGCGGTTCGGAAAGTGCTGCGTTGTTGCGAGCTTAGAGACTATTAATCATTACAGTTAGGCTTAAATGGGTCACTGTTTCACCGATTGCCTCTGGACGAACACGTCCTAGGTAATCGTCAGTTACTGCATTCAAAGATATAGCGTTTACGACGTTACTCACTGTGATGAGGAGACTCTCTTAAGTTGTTCGAATGGGCTTCAAGATTCGTTTCGAATGCTGCATTCTTTCTGAAAATTCTTTTTCTCGCAATTCTTGCAACGTGTCTCAATCCCAGCACCGAAAGGTAACCGTGCGATAACGATGAAAAGCTGCGTATTCCGGGATTTTCCAATGTAAGAGGAGGAGGATATGCAGTGGCGTTTTAACAGGTAGCTGCCCAGCACCTTTGCAGCAAATGAATCAGCGCGTCTACTCTCCAGAAAAGGATACATATTTTAGACGAAAGACATTACGAAAAGACGGTGGATGGAAGGTGCCACAGTCATGTGTGTGCCCCTCTGTCCCTGTCCTTTCGCGTTGTTTTAGGGCAGAGATGTTAAGGTCGAGGTTTCCCGTGTGTGGTAGATAGAAAATTATCATCATTATGAACTGGGCCACGCTCTTTTCATCCTCTTCTTCGTCGCCTTCCTCCCCTTCCTCTTTTACTTCGCGCCGAGAACATCTGCACCGTTTTGTCCAGAGTGGGATGCGATAACTCTGACGAGCGAGACAGAGAAAGGAAGACAAAAAGAAACAGAAAATAATATAGAAAAAGAGAGAAATTCTTGGCGCGAAAGAGTATCCAGGCGAGGCGGGACTGGAACCCGCGCCCCCCAGGATCCGTAGGCGAGCGTCGTAACCACTCGGCTATCTAGGCACGCTAGAAAAGCATAGCACTCCCTTGTATAGTATAGCATAGCAAGGGTGCGGAAAATGGAAGGGGGAGGAGGAGAGAAAGAAGAAGGGAGAACGAGTATACAGAGAGACTGAGTTAGAAAGAAAATGAGAAACAGACAGAAAGAATGTGAAGAAAGAGTAAAAAAAAGAAGCCAGTGAACGACTACAGTGACAGAGAGAGAAAAAAGAAAGATATAGAAATAAAGAAGAAAGAGAAAGAAAGAGAAGAAAGACAGAGGAACAAACAGACATTGATAGAAAGAGATAGAAAGACGCAGAATCAAATAAATAGATAAAACAGAGAACAAGCATAGCCATGTATTGTATAGTATAGCAAGATGTAGGAAAGAAGCAGGTGAGAAGATAAAAGCCTAGCCAAGCCAAGACCAGCTAGGTGCCCACCTGCTATGCTGTGACCCAGCCTTGCGCGACTTAATGCAAACTCCGCTAATTGTTTCGTTTCAGTATTCATAAAAGCCGACTCACTAGTCCAAACACCAGCGTTAACGAAGTGCAAATCTCGTACGAAATGGTTAAGAAAAGGTTTACTTCCGTTCAGAACGTCTATCGGCCCTATGTCCAGCTGCCCATGCGGTCTGTTTGAGTGTACAAGTGTACTTAACACTATGCTATCAAGAGCATGTTTCGCACTGAAAACGCAGCAGAAATTATGAAAGTGGTGACAAACGTTTCCAGTGCTCGTTCCAGCCAACACTCTTAATATTAAGTGTTCTTTCCTGAAGGGCTGGTGGTGGTGTTGGTGGTGGTGGGGTGTTTGTGTTGGCGGTTGGCAGCAAATGGATAATAGGTTAGATGGTATATATTAACCCTTATCTAGTTTTTGTCCTTCCAGGCTCTGTGACGCATTCACTGTCGTCATGTTATATGAGTAGCCGTTTTAATAAACTTTTACTTCGAGTGCGCGTCTCTTCCGGTTGTTTCTTGCGTCCCCTGTTTTGTTGTGCTTAATGTATTAAAGGTTGTTGTTGTTGTTGATGATGATTTGATGAAAAGCTTAATGTCCAATGAACAATGCGGCACTTACGTTACACATGCGTCCAAGAGTGGGATTGGGGGTTGTCTCAGGCTGGCTTTGTGATTTCGTCGTTGTGACTGAAACGATAACTTTTATATGTTAATTCGTGACATTCCTCCATAATTGTAAAGCTATATAGCAGCTGAAACAAACGAACATTACAGATTTGAGAAACACATGCAAACACCTCCTCCACTACTATATAACTTTATTTCTACCAAAACTGCCACTGGCATCTTTAAGCACTATCTGCTACTTGTAGCTCAAATTTCAATATTTCTATGCTAGTTTTACTGCTAGACAGCACATTAAGCTTAGAGGGAAAATCCCACGCTCCAGTACAACAACACCACACACGATCTTACATGCATCAAAGCACTGGGAAGCTGCAGTTTCCGGGTAACATAATTTAGCGATCAACTTATCCTAACTTGTTATGCAAGTATATTTGTCATACTAACAGTTACCAGCTTCTGCTGCGGGTGCACGGACATTCATGAGCAGGCATAAAAACCACGTAAGTTCCAGGACAATCCCAAAAGTACACGCACCTTTGCCCACCCCGTGACTACCTCATAAACAGATCCAGCAAGTTTCTCACTTCTGATGTTATGGCCCAACCACAATTATCGGGCTAATGAATGGCTCCATATCTTAAATGGCAGCTTAACGTCGCGTACAGTGGGCACAATACAAGCGACATTAGCTTTTTTCTTCCTTTTTTTTTCATTCCGCTGTCACCACAATCCTGATAATCTAACTTATTATCTGGCACTTATCAGCGTAATGCCGTACCTAATTCCTCACTGCGGTGGGTCAAACGCCGTGTTTATAGCAATGTGGTAAGTTGAGGTGCTCAATCTAACACCCGTGGTCTCGCTCATGATGAAATAGTCACCTCCTAAAATTTTATAGTTGTATATCTTGTCGCGCACAAACGCACACACGCCGCTGAATACAGTGCTCAGTGCACAGCGAGGCAACACATGCTGCTCAAGATTCGTGGAACTCTCAGCATTCCCAGGATCTTATTGTTCCGTATTGTCCTGTGCATACATTCGCACTATTTGGACAAATAAGATGGGCCTCACAGTAACATACCAAATTAATACTTCAACGTACGCTAAGCATCAGCCTCTACGTGTAACTCACTTTGCTATTTAAAGGGCAAATCCGACCTGTTGCAGAAAATTACTACTTCCCATTCGCACAGCGCATAACCGACAGCCCTGAAGTACTCACGATACATCTACAAAAGCTTATGTGGGCTGCGTTAAGTAGCACCTTCTCACCGCGTTTTGAAATGGCAAAACTATACTTTTTGTTTTTGTCGAGATAAGAACCTCGGACTTTTACCAAGAGCCCGTGCTAACTCAAGAAAGCGAGATGCAGTAATCTGGGAAATACATCACAATATGATTTAGTAAATGAGTTAGTTCATCAGTTTCAATACATCAATACATTCAGTCAGCAGCGCTGCGCCGGTAGTTTTTGTAGTTTATCTCGTCCGCAATTTTCGTGGCGTTAAGTTTGCATACATATCACCAAATATGCCAAAGGATTACTCTTCTTAATAAAAAAAAAATGGCACGACACCAAGCTCTAGGCAAAAAGAGCTTACCTTGCAATTCTAAAATCAAGAAAACAACCAGTGCAGGCAGCGTGGCCATGTTGAAGCGGCTCGCGGTGGTATTCTTCCTCCGCTCACGATTTCGACGCCGCTGACTGTCGGTGTACGCAAAAGTGACGTCTGAATAGGAGCCGGCTACCAATCACCACAGGCACAGAGGGCATAACCTCGCCCCGGTCTTCATGCCCTTGGAGCCAGCCAAACGATGAACGTGAGATATGGGTTCTCTCTCAGCTGTCTGCGGTCCTCATTAAGTCGAAGCTACACGATATAAGCCCCCTTCGCGGCCATCTTCCATGCGGCCATGGTTTTACGTAATGGCTTTGTTTATATCTCGCCTCCCACAAAAATAGATATGAAAAGCAAACATAACATAGAATGCAGAAGTTTATTAGTAGATCGTACACTGATGACTTCATGCACCTGCGCGTGCGTTCATGCGTGCAGGCGTGCGTTCACAGTCACGTGCGTTTGCAGTCTACTTGATTTCACTGGCAACGATTGTGACTGGTCGAGCTTGTATGCTCGTAAATGAGGAGGAACTTCTATATTATCCCCACGAAGGAGAGTGAACTGGTCCTGTCTTCTTGGAGACGAGCAAGTTTTCCCACTGTTTATGTTTAAGTTTGTGAATATGTGCTACAGCCCTACGAAACATCGCCGTTTCCAGAGCGCGAGAATAAGACAGCCACCATAAATTTGATGTAGCCGGTGATAGAGCGTTTTCTTGGTGAATACGTTTTGTAGGCATCGAGGGATGTTTTTCTTTGCTATCACTTATTAGGCATCATCCGGTTTCTAAAAGCTTGTACTTCATGTCCAAAAAATAGCAGCTTTGACTATATACTGCCACTTCCGCGTAAATGTGTTATTTTAACTGTTATACCCAATATTGCTCAAACCAACTCAGAACGCGCCATGTATTTTGATGCGGGGTTAAGAATTCTGATATCCTACTACAAATTTATAATGGCAACTCTTTTATAAAAACCGCCGCCTGTTTATCAAAGAAATATGAGTCAACAGGACAGTCCGGTTCTACTAGCTTTTTTTTTTTTTACAACTTAGCCCTAACTCTAGCGTATCAAAACTAACTATTGCCCAAAAACACCACGAAATATTTATGTGTGCATTATGACGTTGTCCATATTTCTGTCCGTAAGCTCAACGCAGGCGTTTGTGACACTCGTTGGAGGTGTCAATGGGGGGCTTGTCGGTATTGCCTTCTACTTGGTGGTAGCGCCATCTAAAGACAGGGACAACAGGCAGGGACAACACCGTTGCTTTGTGTCGAGTGTGCCTTTTTTGTGCTTCTGTTTTAGCCTGCGCTACCATCAAGTTCGTGATACTGTCCCAACTCCTTGGATCCAACACGGAAGCGCTTGACGTGGCTTTTCTAAATTCACTTGTTTTCTCTATTCTCCTGTCATTGACCCCCAAGATAATTTTTTATTCAGTTTAATTGGCCCATTCCTTTATAACGCGTTCGTTCTTCATTATCGCCCCGCCGCTGAATGTACACTTTGTCTGGTGTTGTTGTTTTTTTCTGATTGCAGATCGGCATGCCACATCAGCGGATTTCCGACAGCTCGAGCTCATGTGCCCTTCCACGCGATTTTCCTTTATGAGCTGAAGTCTCACGCCAGTGCGCACTGAAGTAATACATCATAATTTATAGAGTCGAGTCCCTTTCGAGAGCCAGTAAATATGCCTGGTGTACTAGTACGTGTTTCTCAATTGTCAGTAATGTATTCTTTTGGGTGCATCAGACCTTGTTCTGTTTGTTTTTGTTTTTTTTTTCTTTTTAAGCGAGATTTCGCTGACGTAGTGACTTCATCAGCTGTTAAATAGTTTAACACTATTTCATGTGCATGATAAAGGAGCCCAGGTGGTCGAAATAAATCCGGAGCCCCCTTACTACGGCGTGTCTCATGATCATATCGGGGTTGTGGCACGTAAAACCTCCCATTATTTAAGTGTTTAAGCAGTGAATCTCTATATATCCCATTACGCAGAGGTTACAAAGAATTTTGAACTAAGATAGGAACTCACATAACGTCCTGATCGGTGATCACAGGGACGAGATAAATGCACACAGATTTATTGGGCCTTTTTTAAGGGTCGCCAAGGATGTCCATGAACGGAAGGGTGTCCTTCCGTTCAAGTGTGTAAAACAATGGAATGCTTGGTGGTTCCGTTCTGTTCTAACTGGCTTTCTGTAGAGAGGCTAAGGTTTATGTCGCCCAAACTACTCCTTTTCTATACGTCCTGCAGGGGAAGAGAAAGTGCTAACTCAAAGCGAAAAATGAACAAATTAAAAAACATAGGGAAAACTGAAACAAATAAAGAAAATAACATGGCATTGGATAGGCGTTTGCAGGAGTTCACTTTGCACTACAACGTATGTAAAAATATTTCTCTTCTTTTGTACCAGTTAGATATTCTGGCCGCTATGATTGCTAAAAGATAAGATGCTTAATATCTAGCAGAAATTTCACTTTGGTAGCGAGCCTGCTTGCGGCAGAGATTATAGAATTGCTTTAAGAGCTGCGAGGATTATTGGCAAAATAACTTGTTCATTTCCCGCTGTCTCGGCCAAGTTCCTGCTTCTTGAAGAACCGCTTCTCAAGTTGCCTAGATAGTTTACCTTGCTGCTCTATGACTCTGCGTTTTTCGCTGTCATTGGCGCAAGTTACCACATCTAAATTCCCTCAGCTAGACAGCGACGTTGTTGGCCATTATTAAGGCATATGATGTTGCTGTTATTTAAGGGTCACTTCTTGTATGTATTTCGTACTTACTATGTTATGTTGTGTGTCATGCTGTCGATATGTCATTATTGATATACATGACGCATGTACTAACCGCTGGCAAGAGCCGTTACTAGAGACGTCATTATTTGCATTTCTGATAATTTATTTTTCAGTATCATGGTGTTTCTTAAACTGTATGCTATATGTACCGCGCCTTATTTATGTTCTTATGTCACTGCGAGAACGTTGTATGACGTGTATTTTAACAGCGAAGCTGCTTGAGCTGGCCGTAATCTGCGTGTGCGGCCTATCAGAAAACTATCATCATCATAAACGGGTATTTACCAAAGAAATTGGGTAAATGTCACTACTCACCACTGGTCCACTAAAAATGAAAAAGGCAACAGTTGGCCCAGCAAATGGCTGCGAAGCGACTGCGGTGAGCCGAAGACCCCGAGTACGTACGAGAGAATACTGGGAAACTGGAAAGGCAACGGCGCCTGCGAGAAGACCCCGAAGCGATGGAAGACCTATGCCGAGAATGACTTGCCGGTAAACCTACGAGAGGTGCGAACGCTTGGTTTCTGCGCAAGTTTCTCTCTCCGTAGTTTGGACATTAGTGTCGTGTCTGTGTCTGTCTGTGACTGTCTGTGGTTCAACTCGAACCTCTCTGCGCTGAGAATCAACGTAGAAAGAACCTAGCATCGCCCAGCTATAAAGTCTAGCAACGGCATGGAAGCAACTTAGAAACAACCTGCATCACCTAGATAAGGCCTAGAAGCTGCCAAGAAGCAACCAGAGTAGCCTTCAGAATAGACCAGTTCGCGGCTTCGGGCCTTGGGCGGTTTAATACAAGCTTCGCCAATTTTTTTTAGTCGTCTTGTTCCTCCTTGTGCTGCTGAGAGACAGTCGTCAGATGTATAATTTTAATTGTATGTTATGTTTTCAGTGTCTTCATAAGCTTGGGTGTTGCCAGTGCGTTATTTTTATGCGCCAGCATCTTCATATAAATTAAAAAATGGGCGCAGATGCATGAAGTGAATGCTGATGATGGGGCGAAGCAGTGTGCATCGGATCGTTAATCGGGGCCTTCTATTTTGTTCAGATTAACAGCCTTTTATTTTGTTCTTGTTAACCTTTGGTTCTGTCATATGCTTTGATTGATGGATGGTTGAATGTCGGTGTTTTTACGGTGTTTTGGCCTTTTATTTTGTTCAGATTAACAGCCTTTTATTTTGTTCTTGTTAACCTTTGGTTCTGTCATATGCTTTGATTGATGGATGGTTGAATGTCGGTGTTTTTACGGTGTTTTGGCCTTTTATTTTGTTTGTTTTTTTAACCATATACGCGCAATGTACGCTTTGTAGACGGTATTGCGCACAGGTGTTTCGCACCAGCACTTCGACTAGGGACTACGGCGAGCCTAGACGACAACGGATTTTGTGAGAGCCTAAGTAGCTTCGCCCCTAAAATGCCTCAGGTTTCTCTTAAGCGTTTCCAAGTAAGTTATGCGTTTCATATAAATGATTGAACTTTCCCATGGCGTTGCAACTTACAACAAGACAATGGATCAAAGCCAACCGTATCCCGAAGTATAGTGCAATGGGCGACTCAGCATAGCGTTATCTGGAGGCATTGCGCGCAAGCTCAAAGCCAATACTGATGGCATTGGCCAGAGGCGCCAGCGTTCATCACTTATTTTTCAAATGAAGCACTTTTGGTTATTGTTCCGTGTGTTTGTCCCAAGCCCCCCAGCCTAAATATCCTATAATCAGTCTCATCTACATGTTTCTGTTGCACGTGTGGGCACACTATTATCATCTTCCCCCCTGCTGCTGAATGCGCGTCTTGTCTAGTTCCTTTGTGATTGCATTATCACTGTGCCACCTCAGCTTACTTCTGATAGTGAACACTGCATTGCTCGTGGAAGTGATTATTTCCTTTATGTTTCCGAGTCTCGCGCACATATATATTCAGGAACCTTACTGAACAGCTCACATTCAGCTACGAGTGTAACAGCTGCAGCATGAGATTTCTGGCTGTTTTGTTGATTGCCGTCACCATCGCTGGTAAGTGTATAGTTATTACCTATTGATAATTTAGTTACTTTTTTTTTACATACAGTAAATTCATTGGGGGAGAATCAAATAAGTTTTAAAATGCAAATATCAGTTGAGGCATGGCATTCTACGTGTTAGCTTAACGAAACATACCTACAAAGTTGTCAAGGAGGGTAAAAATGCTAACATTTGACCTTTCTTTTTCTTTCAATCATTTTGCGGAGGGGCAACCAGCTCGGGGAACAATAAAATGAATTCCAACTGTGATGGACTTCCAGGAGAAAAGGAAATTCCAAGATAAGCAAGGATTTAGTTGTAAATGCCTTTTATAATTAATAAATTACAATATTTTGTGAATGATTCTCGCCTGCAAGTCCTTTTCCATTAAAAAGTAGTATCCAATTTTTTTTTTTTTTACGTTTCCTCCTGAAGACTTCAAGATGTCACCGATGACAAGGCCGCAACCGTAACAGTAGCCCGTAATTTATTATTCTTGGAAGGCAAAATACCCCTTATATTAAAAATTTTTTTCAGCATTGTTAGCTTGGGGGTAGCAATTTCGAGGATGACCTGTGAAAAAGCTAAGTCAGCACTGCTTGTACTGAATCAGTCTGGACTAACGTTGCTTAAACTTGGGGACGCGAGCGTTGTGGGAAGAATGCAAAATCTTCGCTTCTTTACGTCATACATACGCAACAAATCCCGCATACTCGTCTTGGTCACACGAATAACCGGGTTATCTCTATAATCTTCTTTTCAGGTTGCTCTAGTGCACCGCAGCCAGCTGGCTCTTCCAATCCATGTGAAAAGGTAAGACTGCAAAAGAAATTTCTTGTATCGCGAATGTATGTGTATATATATATATATATATATATATATATATATATATATATATATATATATATATATATATGAAACAAGCGGCTTCATTATGTGTGTTCGACAGCTTTTGCGTGGCAATCCATGCAGATTGCAGCGTGCCACTTCACTTATCTGTCGGGATCGCTCGATATTCTACATCTAAAGTTCTCATCGCGGAATTCTCCCAAGCAATAGCCAAAGTTTACAGCGCGCTTCCTGGGCACTTTAGACTGACTAGTCCATGGAATCACACAGCCTTAGTCATTCATGAAGATCGCTTTATCTTTACAAAAACGACTGATATGGTAGTTTGAAATTAGAAAGGCAACCACTTCATAATGGAGTGGCCAACAATCCCCATGTACGTGCGAGTTTTTCGAGAAAAGCGGCGAAAATTGACGTCCCAATTAGTTCCATCTAACTTATATTAGTCGTGATTAGGATAATGTACAAAATATGAGAGCGCTCACGAATAGCACATTAAGAGCCTTTGGCAACTGAACATACTGTCACGAACGAGGATACTCGACAAGGATCCTAAACGAAGTACATCGTTCAAAGTGTCAAGGGCCGGCTCAACTTTTTGCAGTAACCATCCCTCCTGTTCAAGTTGCACTCAAAAGGGGCTCTTACGCTTTCCTAAAGAGCTCGACGAAAAACGGCAGCGCCAAATGATAACGGGAAAGGCAACGGACAGTTTAATGCTCCTTTTGAACATTACGCACAACTGCGAATGAATTATTGCTAATTTAACTTAGTTTGGCCTCGTGCAGTACTGAACTCAACAAAAATGCAGCGAGCATGCAATCTTCCTTCATATTCGGTCCCTACTTTGGGCAATACAGTTACGTTATACTTGTCTGTGAATCGTGAAATATATCTGCAGGCGCATTGTGAGGGGGGAGAAAAAACAACTATTGCCTCGAAAAATCTTGCACGTTAAGAATGAATTCTAAAGCCATTATCAGTTTGCAACTGCAAACTTGATGTCTTGCGTCGGTGATCAGCGTAGAATACAAAAACACTAGTAAAATCATTTTCATTCGGGACTTTGAGATAACTTAAACAGATGAATAACCACGAAAGCACATTTAGCAGTGAACGTTGGAACCTATGACCTTTGTACGCTTTCGGTTAGGACAAGAATTAACTGCGCGTGTTGGGACCACTCATGCGGTTAATTGCAGTGCGAGAATTCCTTCCGCCAGGTATAGCTTTGCGCTATACATGGCGGAAGGAAGTTTCGGTAGGGCCAACTTCACTGATAAAGGACTTGGACCGTGGCTACATTCTGACAATTAAGGAGGCGAAATGAGCGCTCTTCGTGATTTTTCTTGCACATATGTTTCATGAGCTTTTTGTAATTGACATTAGTGCTGCTCTTGAGGATATTGTACTGTTAATGAACATATGTCATGGTCCTGCTATATGCAAGTAGATAAGATGTTATCCGCACGTACTCTATTCGCAGTAATCTGCGTGACCGACCTGTAGGTACTGAAGTCAGCGCTTAGGCCCTGACCATTTTTTATTCGCCAGTAAGCGTATTTAGGTAGTACAGAGCGCTTCTGATTTTCCTTTCTTGTTCTTTAGTTTTCTTGTTTTTGCGTGTTTCTTCAATACTACTATCTTGTTGATGGGATAGTCGGCTCTAATGTAGTCTACCCTCTCATGTTCTTCATATATACAAATAAAAAAAATTCGCGATCGTTCTCCTTTGTGTTATCCTTCTCATACACTCTAATGAGCCTGCTGCCGCGTCCTTGAGAAAACACTTCTTGTAGCCTGGTATAGGCAGGCGTTTCTCGGTTCTTGGTTACCCAGTGTCCTTATGTCGTACAAGTGAATCGGAACTGAAGCTTCATTAAAGACACCGCCCAAAGTATTTTCCAGACAGAACGCGTTGCAAGCGCGGTTTTGTTGTACGACTGTTCTTTTATAGAAATGAAATAGCAGCCAAATTATTTCCGAAAACATTTCCCCTGAATTTGGGCACTCCAATCGATGACGATAAGCTACGTTAGAAGCAACAAGCTTCTTTTACAACGATGCTGCATGTTGTTAGGTCCTGTCGGATCGCGTCTGTAGACGAAAGACGTGTAGAACAGCAACTTTCTGCAAACCGATTAAGTAGACTAATCGTGGGACTTGACGTCGAAAAAATGGGCATGGCGCAAAAGTAAACATAAAAATGTGCGATTTCGGCGACGTGGCAGAATGGTGTGAGCAGTATTGCCTCAAAGATGAGACCACTTGCATAAGATACGAGCGTCATGTCATTTTGGCACTGTCCAAACAACGTGGTTCCTTGTGTACTACAGTAGAGAGAGGGGGGGGGGTGGGGAGTAATTTACAGCAAGTCAATTTTAAATGAGCTAGAAAGCAAATGAGGGACCTCCTTTAGCCCCGTTGATGAGACACTGTACAGTCGCACTTAATATGACTTGCAACACGGGAGCGCGTGGCCTCACGGGTTCAAGTGTTGCGCATGGCTTCAAGTTCTTTTTTATTTCAACAACTAAATATTATTTTCTTCTTCGGGATCATACCCAAGTGAGAGAAACGCTTTTAGTAATGGAAATAAGGGCTGGTGGAAGCCATGCGCAATCTTTGAACTCGTGAGGCCACGCGCTCCCGTTTGCAAGTCATATTGAGCGCGACTGTACATCACGCGCAAGATGAAGCCAACGATATTTGACGGTTTGTCTCCTTAATTTCTCAATATAGCCCATGATGATAATATGTAAGTTCACAATAGCAATATTCACTGTATCATACACACCACAGCCACAGCTTCACCGGCTTCCACTTCACAGTAGTAGAAGGGCCCTGAATTTTTTTACTAGCGTTTATGTCTTTGGAATGCCTCAGCGATGATAATAATAAATATTTGGCATATCGTGATGTCCATCTCGAGAAAGCAGGGACACATAGTGGTGTTTGCACATTTGTTTTGGTCGTTTCAGAACCCATGCCCGCCGAATCACCAATGCGTGTTCAAGCCGTGTACGGGGGACTTTTGCCAGAACGTCGTAGCCTGTAAGTTCCGAGCGGGCAACTATGGCTTATCGTTCGAGGTGGTGCAGTGGCTAGTCCAGTGAAATGCATAAACATATATGGCACAAGCATTCATCTTTATTTCATTTATTCTGTCAGTCATTTTCACACCTTTTCTTTTTGCAAGTTAGAATATAGTATCGTTACTCTACTGATTTCTCTTTCCCTTTTTTTTAGAAAATAATATTGACACATAACGAGGCCCCAAAGTTGAGGCAGTCGTGGCAACTTCCTGTTAACACATGCATAAAATTAAAGAAAAGACGTAATTTTATCCATGGACGTATAGAACAAACTAAAAAAAATTTAATATATTAGTAAACTGAAACTAACAAGAACATGGGGTTGCTTGAACACGGTCCTGACGAAACTGATTCCTATCGTGGGCTAGACTTGTAAGCCGATAAATAAAAGTGATAATTTTGTAAAATTTCACTGACATCAAGTCGGGATTACATAACAATATTAACGCGGATACGACAAGTTTCGTACTGAGGAAATGATATTTTTTCACGTTAATTATTACGGCTGCAGTTTTTAGTACATCCTTTTTATTTTATTTGGGTAGGTCAAGTTGTTGCAGTGATATCTATAGCCACAAAATTTCGAGTCATGTGCTTGTCTATCGCATCTTCCCTTTGTGGTCATTGTTCATCTTGATTGTGCTGGCAAACAAAAACAATTACTAATTAATTGTCTCTCTGCACGTTCTTCCCCGAGAAAGCAGCACAGGACGACATGTTTCAGTGTATTTACAGCTGAGCTATACATGACACGCCATCATGATTTCTTCGTGTCGCACTTTGTACGCAGAAACTCCTAGTGCCCTCTCGAGAGCACTAGAAGAACCAACTTCAAAGCATTAGTTATTTCCCGGTTCTCTAGAGGACGCCAGGGGTTCTATCACTTTAATTTTTAAACAGTCAGCATGTGATTTACCACGTCAGTCAAGTTGAGGCGCTGCGTTGGCATGGTCATCGGCAGCAAGCATGCGGCAGCCACACTAGAGTGTACTAGAACAGGGGAGTGCTCGGAACGGCCGCAGCATGAATGTACAGAAAGTGAAGCCCTACGAGCGTCAGTCCGCTTGCGGTGCTGCGATCGGTACTCCGCAATGTGTCGTCGTTTTAAGAGTTGCGCACGGCTCCACCAAAGTGGTGCAGAGGTAGAATGCCCGCTTCCCACTGGAAAGGCCCGGGTTCGAATCGCAGCTGTAAATGTTGAGTTTTTATTCTTTAGTGTAAATAGCTGTATTGTTTTAGATGCGAAGCATCTTATGCTCGGGGCTTTGTCCGTCCCGCGTCCGGCCACTTTAATGAAGTAGGGAAGCACCCACTATGCGAACCAGAACACTGTAGTACAATAAGGCCGTCAACCACCACTACAGTCACCAGAGTCATGGCCGAGAGCATAGAGGGGCTGCTTAGCAATGGCTAGGCAGGTGGTGTCTGTCGCCCAGGTTGACTCCATTCTTTGATCTTGCTTGCATGTGCTTGAGGGGCCCTCCTTCCCTCTTTGCCCTCCTTCCCGCGTCCCCCTCCCCATCTCTCTCCTCGCCTACGCTCACCCCCTTTCTCTCCTCTAGGAAACCTCTACTCTACGGAGCGGCGCCCGCGTCCTACAACCCCCTTCCCACAGCGCATACGCGTCCCCTCCCCATCTCTCTCCTCTAGGAATCCTCTACTTCACGGTACGGCGCGCGCGTCCCATCCCCCTCCTCTCCTCTCTAACGCTCACCCCCTTTCGCTCCTCTAGAAGTCCTCTACTCAATGGAGTGGCGCCCACGTTCCCTATCCCCATAGCGCATGCACGTCCTCTCCTCCTCTCCTACGCTCACCCCCTCTCTCTCCTCTAGGAATCCTCTACTCTACGGAGCGGCGCCCGCGTCCTACAACCCCCCTTCCCACAGCGCATACGCGTCCCCTCCCCATCTCTCTCCTCTAGGAATCCTCTACTTCACGGTGCGGCGCGCGCGTCCCCTCCCCCCTCCTCTCCTCTCTAACGCTCACCCCCTTTCCCTTCTCTAGAAGTCCTCTACTCAACGGAGTGGCGCCCACGTTCCCTATCCCCATAGCGCATGCACGTCCTCTCCTACGCTCACCCCCCTCTCTCTCCTCTAGGAATCCTCTACTCTACGGAGCGGCTCCTACAGCGCATGCGCGTCTCCTCCCCCCTCTCCTACGGTCCCCCCCCCCCCCCGTTCTCTCCTCTAGGAATCCTCTACGGAGCGGCGCGCACGACAGGTGGTGCGACAGATGCATACTTTGCTGGGGGGCGCCACGGTAGTTCCGCGGTATGAAAATGACGGAGCGCGCGCACCTCATTCTTTCTCCTGTGCAGCGCCGCGATGAGCGCCCGGGCCGCTGCGGCGAAACGGGAGCGGCAACGTTTCTCCCGCGCAAGCTAACCATCTCCGCGCTGCTTCGCATCCACACATGGTTCCCTTTAGCGGGAAATGGGAAAGTTTTTTTCTTGTTTCTTAAAACTAGCTGCAAATGCTACAAGTGCACTATTTTGACGTGACTGTGTAAGATTAACGGTCTTTCCGTTCACTGTTTCGTATTGCTCTATCTGACACATTAAATTTATTATTCTGATTTTCAGGTATCAATGTGAGACATTCATAGAGACTGGAGAGATGTGCGGAAAATAAATTCAGGAAAATGCGCGGACGACATGAGCTGACTTTATCCAAGCCGATTCCTTTTCTTGTTCAATAAAATTCCTGAAGTGCATCAGACTTGATTTCTTGCGTTTTGATTGCCTGTGTCCTTGATGACAATAACCCCGTCATCTGGTTTTTTTGACGTTAAGGAATGGCACGATACGGTTTAGCCATGCATCTATAGCTCAGATGAATAGCCAGTCCAAAATGGGCAGTGCTAGCGGAGTAAATGTTCTCGCATTGAAATCTTTATACCGATAACTGTATAACCACGCAATCAATTCATTCTAAGAATAAATTAAGATTGTACAGTTTCCACAGGTGCGACGAACGTGCGTGTCTTATTAAATGTGTGTTTTAGCAAATGTCATAGTCAAAACGTTTCTTTTAGTTAATGCATCAGCTTTGTGGCTCAGCTTCCTCGTGTCCTTGGGTCTTTTCTTATTGTAGTCTGTCTTCGTTTTCAGTGTGATTGTTTTCTTTCGCATAAGTTTATATTGTCACTTGCACTATGCTCTTTTGTCACTTGTGATACACCCAGAAATTGAGGTCCTCAGCCTGCAGAACATTTCAAATAATAATAATAATAATAATAATAATAATAATAATAATAATAATAATAATAATAATTCCTAGGGTTTAACGTCCGAAAACCACGATCTGATTATGAGAAACGCTTTGTGGAGGGCTCCGGAAATTTCGACTGCCAGGGCTTCTTTAATGTGCACCTAAATTTAAGTACACGGGCTTCAAGCATTTTCGCCTCCATAGAAAATGCGGCCGCAGCGGCCGGGATTCGATCCCGCGACCCAGGGGGCGTAGCCAGGGGGTGGCACACCGGGCACGTGCCCCCCCCCTGAAATTTTTTTTCGCCATGGCATACAGAGCGAAAATGACCATTTCAAGGAGGTGCCCCTCCCGAAATCAAGGCGGTGCCCCCCCCCCCCCCCCCCCCGAAAAAATTTCTGGCTACGCCCCTGCCGCGACCTGCGGAAAATTTCAAGTTTTTGACTCAATGAGACCGTAACTTCAGTCACGGATAAAGAGCTTTAAAAAATAACTTAGGGAGAAAAAGAAAAACGAAGGAGAAAGGCAGCGAGGTTAACCAAGCTTTGGCTCGATTAGCTACCCTGTACGTGGGGTGGAGGAAAGGGGAAATAATAGATGAGATATTCCGGTTAGCTGCTGTACTTTAGGAAAGCAGAAATGGAAGTGCGATACAAAAAGCTGAGAAACTCAAAACGGGTTTTTCAGAATAGCCACTCGAGTGATTACTGGGAGAGATAGGCGAAAGTGTGGACTAACGAAAAATGCCACTGTGAATTTCCATTTCTCCATATATGTATATCTCAGTTGGCTAATCGCAATAACTGCAAGATTTACTTATGAAGTGACTGGCTTGGTGTTGCGCTGCAATATGCGCGTCTTCTTCGGACTATGCATTTCATTGAGAAGAAACATGTCAAAAGGGACATCGGGAACCCTAACTGTGTCGGCTTGGCTACGATCAATAAGCACTTCCATTGAGATTTACTGTCCTATAACGAGTATATGAAGATTGTATATAGATGGAAGCGATTCGCAATTGACAACCAAGGGTTCTCGTCGTATATAAGCCCTTAAGGAATCTTGAAATACGCCTCAGGCTTGGTTGAAAAACACGCGCTGCGGAAAGCGGACACTGGTATCAACAGCTAAGCCAAATCTTGCAGTTTTGCGCGGAAAGGAGAGGGTAGAAGCTGACCGCGAACTTGCCATTCTCTCAGGCGCCCTCTTTGCATACAAAGGCCAGCGCTTACTCTCTTCGGAGCTGCCGGCGCCTGCTTTTTGGCGTCACACAACAGATAGCATGCTATTGACCAGTAGACGCCATCAATCAAACCCGGTGTTTGGATCAGATGTGGTTCTTGCCTCGGGGTGCCTCCATGAACCGGAACCGCATTCTATGGGAAACGTGCAGCACCTACAGGTGGCGCAACTGTCCACTGCACCAATGCGCCACCAGCGCCACGAGTGGCGACTTGCAGCCACTTCAGTTTCAACTGGCGTGCTACGAATCGTCGTCTCTCCGTCTGCTACGCCCGCATTGCGTGCAAGTGCGTGTGCCTTAAGGCGGCAAGTTTGATAAAGCGATAAAACGGGCAGGCTTTCATAAGGTTTACAGTGCGTGATTCTTTTGGGGCCTCAAACAAAGGGGAAGGATTTAAATTTACGGAGTCAGTCATGTTTTCGATGTGACAGAAAGCATGGGCGTGCAAACGAGTGTTTTGAAAGGGCGATTCGTGCGGGCCGGCCAGCGTAAAGCTGGAAGCATGGGCCGTCACCATCGATGATTGTATTGATTCTTTCTTGTCATTTTGCCTGCTTATTACTGAGCAAACGATGGCATTTGTGTCTGACATGTGTTAGACAACGCCTTGCGATGCGCGCAAGTAAAACGTGTACGGTCGCTGAACTGCACGTGTTGCATTTAGCAATACGTGGCAGTTCCGGGAATTTTTCTGTGCTGTAGTCCGTTTGTAGATGTTGCTCGGGCTCCATGAGTCCTTGAGCAACTTTGTCACGTGCCACCTTTGCGCGTGATATCTCAGCTGTAGCGTATACCACAATGGAACGGCGTGGCATGGCTTCGATTGTATACGCACAGTGCTGTCAAGTGCAACTGCTGTACAAGGGGAATAAAATTGAAAATTCTCGCGGTCCTCGACGCATTTTGCCTGGCATGAGGGGCTTCTTCCTTACTGTTACTATTTACTAACTGCGCGGTCTGCGAACTGCGCCCCAAGACAAACTGCGCTATGGCGGAAACACAGCAGCAGCGTGCTAGGGAGAATTGCTGGATGTGTCGATGACTTTCCGCCAACGAATAGTAGACTGCAGTCTCGAGATCACTTTGCCAGCTGCCACTCGGTTCCTTCAGCACTGTAAAAATATATGTTTACTTGCATGGAGAGTAAATTCACAGCGAAATAGCTACAGCACGTACTCCGTAAACGTGCCCGTGGGATCACTTGCTTTGCACGGCGTACACTAATCCAGTGTTCCCGCCGGTTTCTGGAGCATGGTCATGGCGGAAAACGGCAAAACGTTGTTCAAGGTGCCTGGTTCTTACAGCTATCGGCACAGTTTGCGACACAGCAATTCATACGGGACATTACGAAGTACCGCTAACCTGACATGGCTCCACTCATGGGTGGGCTGCTGCAAAGAGCACGCCAATTCCTTTTATTCACTCCCGCACAGCGGTGCCACCGACTCAGTGCACGTTTCCTATAGCCTGCTAACATTACACAGTAGACACACTAGCGCGCATAGGAATCATAACGAGAGAGAGCGCGCGATCGCGTTTCGTCACGCACGCTCAAGTTCATGACGCGTGATGACGTAACTTGCTTCCACCATCCATCCTGCCCTGTGTACCTTCAAGCGAGTTCGTCGAGACAAGAAAAGACAGAAAACAGTTAAAGCGTGCGAGGAATTCCTGAAACTACGCTCGTTCTTGATGGATTCGAGAAATTTTTGCGGCATTCGATTCATGAGGCAAAAAACTCCTATACTGAGGTTATCAATCGATGATTGCTTGGAAAAGTGGTTCAGAAGCCCTTTAAGCACTTTTGAACATCATCTGCAGCCTTGACGACAGGGTTGCCGTTGGTGGCTACTATGAGCCAAATTGGCTACTTTTGGACCCCGTTGGCGACGAAAATTTTCAGTTGGCGCCATGGCTCTTTTTTGAATTTGTGGTTTTACTTATTCAAAATGGTTTTAGTTATTCATCAATAGTAAAGACTCTGTTGATAATACCGCTTCTGTTCTATTTGGCTAGCAATTTGGCGATAATATCAAATGACGTGGCTACTTTGGATACTTTTGGCGTGACTTTTGGCGCCTTTTCATGTTCAGCCAACGGCAACCCTGCTTGACGAAGATGAGCCTGATTGTCGAAACGCTGCCGCCTGCGACACCCCGTGTTCAGAAATTTCTCACCTCTTCAACATTCCTCGTTCCCATTAACTTAGTCTCTCAATAACGCTGGAAAAGAGTACGATAGCTATTGATAGAGCGGTTAAAGCGTATAATCTTATCTAAGGTACGGTTCTGCTGCTGTCTTTTTTTCGTATTGCGCCAGCTTGTTGACCAACATAAATGACAGGTGGTAATATGAAAATCATGACGTGCATGTCATGTACAACGTGATTTACATGCCACGCTCATGGTGCACTGACGGCCGCTTCGCTAGCTTGATATACACCAAATTTGGTATTGCGTGATGTGACTATATGATGAACATAAATGCGAAGTGGTCATATGGAAATCATGACATGTCGTGTGCAACATGACTAGCATGCCACGTTCATGGCACGTTCGTGGCCATTTCGCTAGCTTGATATACACCAAATTTGGTATTGCGTGACGTGACTGTATGAAGAACGTAAATGACAAGCGGTAATATGGAAATCATGACATGTCGTGTGCGACATGACCTGCATGCCACGCTCATGGCACGCTCACGGCCGTTTCGCTAGCTTCATATACACCAAATTTGGTACTGCGTGGCGTGACTGTATGAACAACATAACTGACAAGTGGTAATATAGAAATCATAAAATGTCATGTGCGACATGACTTGCATGCCATGCTGATGGCACGCTCGCGGCCGTTTCGCTGGTTTGATATACACCAAAATTGGTATTGCGGGACGTGACTGTATAACGAACATAAGTACCACGTTGTAACATGAAAATCTTGGCATGCATGTCATCTACAACGCCATTTACATGCCACGCTCTTGGTGCGCTTGCGTCCAGTTTGCTAGCTTGATATGCACCAAAATTGGCATTGCGCGACATGACTGTATTACGAACAGGTCCTTACATGTAAATCATGTCATGCATATTATGTACAGTATGATTTCCTCCTTGCTGGCTGCTTCGCATTACATCGATTCCCAAAGTGCGTGGGATCTGCTGGTTTTCTTTCTTTCTTTTAGTTGCGAAGCAGCTTAGAGCGGCGTTCAATCCGGTGGTGGTGTGCGTCCTGACCACCCTTACTGCGCATGCGCCTACTCTCTCTCCCACTCTCCTCCATTACGCAGGTGTTCGGTCGACTTCTCTCCTCCCCCCCCCCGCGCTGCAGCCTGTAAACCTACTCCCTCCTCTCCCTCCCCCATTTCATATAAGCGCGTGCGCTCGGTCGAGGAAGTCTCGCTTGAATCGTGCGGTCGCTCCGTCGGTTCCCGGTCGCTGCAGTTGTCTCGAAAGCCTCGCTACCCACGCCGCCGACTCGCGTTGCCTCTCTGTAGCGGAAGCGGTAGCTAGACGCCGACGCTTGGCTTCGACGGTCGAGTGAACGTAAACGGAAACTTGGTTTGCACCCCCAATGCTGCTTCGCATCCCCTCATGGTTCCCTTTAGTGGGAGATGGCGTAATTTCTTTCTTTCTTTCTTTCTTTCTTTCTTTCTTTCTTTCTTTCTTTCTTTCTTTCTTTCTTTCTTTCTTTCTTTCTTTCTTTCTATTAAGCGTTTGGTTATCGTTATTTGTGCCCACCTCACCTAGTCGCGCTTCAATCGTACGGCGTGCGTTGATATCTGCGTCAATAGGTTTTCGACCACTTTTCGTTCCAAGTTTTGCGATTGATATAATTTGACCTTTTACACAGCGTGACACCCTGATATGACGTCTCAAAAATGCAAAGAATAATGTACCCTTATATGAAGTTCTCAACTTCCCCGCCACGGAGGTGTAGCGGTTATGTTGCTCGGCTGCTGACCCGAAGGTCGTGGATTCGATCCCGTCCGCAGCGGTCGGATTTTGATGCCGGCGAAATGCTAGATGCCCGCGTACTATGCGATGTCAGTGCACGTTAGAAAACACCAGATGGTCGAAATTTTCGAAGCCCTCCACTACGGTTACCTTAATAATTATGTCGTGGTTTTGGGACGCAAAACCCCAGATAATATTATTGAAGTTCTGAACCCGCAGAAATCATGTACATGAATTATAGCGTACAGACATTACATAGGAGTTCAGACAACTGCACATCTTTGCGGACGGTTCCTTATGCGTTCGCCTGAGATGACTGGAAGAGGAATGCCATCTTCTTTTTCGGATTCTTTGCTTTCGCAGTGGATAGCATTGACCCTCATCCCCTCCCCCCTCCCCCCACCCTACACACACGCACACAACGAGCTCTTTGCTCCTGACGTGGTTTTAAGACGGCAGCATTTAATGTCTCATATTCGCGGTGACCGTCCGTCCGTACCCTGGAACGGTGCCAGCTGTGGCCTCTCCCCCTCACCATCTCTCAGCAATCACGTGATGGCACAGCGGCGCATAGCAACAGTTGCGCCGCCACAGCTGTGGCCTCTCCTCATTACACTCTCTCAGCGATCACGTGATTGCTGAAAGAGTGTAAAAAAAGAAAAAAAAAGAAGACATGGCATAGCCAGTCGAATGGCCACAGGCTTTCGCCGAACACACTTTAGAATTTACAAAGTGTCCTTCAATTTTTGCATAACCTCCGTGATCGGGCCGCCTTTCATTAAGCGACTTCATCGCATGACGTCATTTTGAGCCCAAAGTTTGGTGATCTGGGATGTCATGATACATTCAGGTCGTAATCACCAGTTTAGCAAGGAAATATAAGTCTACGTGACAGTCCAGATCCATTAGCTTTTTGTTACAATTACACTGATGGATCGCAACCTAGCTATTGCCCAAAGAAACACAATGAAATACCGATGTGCATTGTAACCTTGTCCAGGTATGTGTGCGTAAGCTAAACGTCGGCGTTCGTGACGCTGACTCAACACGGCAACGTTCCATCTGGCTCTTTCAATTAAACTTGTTTTGTCCAGTCTGCTGTCATTGACCCCAAAATTTACGACTTTTCGATCAGTCTCATTCGCCCTTTTATTTTGCACAGATTTGTACTTCATTATCGCCCCCCGCCGCAGAATGTGCACTTTGTCTCGCGTTGGTCTGATTTGATTGCAGATCAGCTTACCACATCAGCGGATTGCTGATAGGTCGTGGCCTCTTTCGCACGATCGTCTTTTTTCACTTCAAGTTTCGGAAGCACGTATAAATGAAGTATTAAATAGGGATTTACAAAGTGGAGTCTTTGTTGAAAGCAAAGTAGCATATTTACTTGGATGTGACGCGATTTTTTTTTTTGTTGTTGTTGTTGTTTTTTTCCCACATTTTTGCTATCTAATGTCGCCCCTCGGGTTTCAATTCAATACAGAAACTCTATTTTTTCTTCCTGAACGCAATGAAAAGCTACCGCTCGTGCTACAATCATGGTAGCGTTACAACCGAGTAAATGTGTTAGCATTTGTCGTGGAAAATTGCGCGTTTCTCCAGTGTCAGTAATGTCATCTTTTATGTGCAGCAGAGCTTGTTCTGCGTATCTTTCTTTCCTATAGCTCGGTGACTCCCGGTGTGCTTTTTCTCAAACGCAAGGTGCGATTTCTGGTCGTGTGCGAAAACTCCGAAACCTATATCGAAAATAGGCAGTTGTTCAAGTGAAGAGTTGTATTGAATGTGTATGATATCAGAACATAAGTTTCGATGCACATTGACGATTTCGACGCGTCGCATTGATGCTCATCGCTTCTTGTGCGGACACCAGACATAAGAAAAATGTTTCATTTAGGTTAACAATTGCCACAGCTGTGGTTTAAAGTCATTCGTACTCGTCGGAATTGTGTATCCTGAAACCCAGAAGCGCCGATGATATGCAAACGGACTCGATCGATACGCTCTCCTAACATTCGCTGGAAGTCACACTGGCTTGGGCCTATCTCAGCGCTGGTGACTTCGGACGGTTGAATAATGTGTATTTCAGCGTCAGAACATTCTTCTGTAATTACCTTAAGGCGCAGCTGCGGTAAGGAAGTGTGCAAAAATGGCCAAAGAGGCGTTTCTAGCGTGGCGATATGTTTTCTGGTCTGGTTGCGAAGCCGAAGCTCATTTACTTCTGGACAACTGCGCGGCCATGTAACACATTTACCGTTGCTGTTCACTCCGACAACTTTATAAACATCCCAATACAGTCGAGCATCGCGGATGTCATACTGGGATACGTAGGGCTGGTCAAAAGTTCCCAGGCCACTCTCCCATGTATTCCTATGTAAACGTGGCCCGGAAACTTTTGACTCCCCCCTCCCTGTACGTGCACGAAACGCAAACCTTCACGCAGTAAAACAGCGCCAGCGAAAACAACAGACCAGACCTTCACGGCTACTGTGCTGCACAAAAATTGAGGTGGTTATTGACGCCGCGTGAATAGAACAAAGAAAAAACGCCAGGCCTGCGCGGAAAGCGCAGAAGTCACAGTGAAAGCTGGAAGAGCGGCATTTCGAGAGCCCGGTGCAAACTCTCTTGGGACTACTGCTACAAGTACACTTGCAAGGTACCCACTACACCGTAAATCATAATTTTTGTCATGTTAGGAAGCACCCACTACGCCCTTATTCGTCATTCTGCGGAGAAGTGTGGTATCTGTAAGGCATTATGTGCACTTTGTTGATGCGGTGGTAGCTGGTGACGATGAAGAATTATGGCTGAGACCAGTGTTACCAACCAATTTTCGGAAAATACCCTACACCAAAGTCTAAATTACCCCAGTTTACCCAGAACAACATTTTTTATTACCCTACGTTTTACCCTACACCAAAAAATAGTGCAGCATAACACTGATAACGTACAGGCTACACTGTGCGGCGTGCAGACGTATGGTGATGCTGTAGCCGGTGGCTACTTTACTGTTTTGAAAATTAGTTTCAAAGAGAGACTAAGGAACACGAAGGCGTTGACTCATAGTTGAAGAAAAGATAGGAGACTTATCAGCGAGTACATGTCTGGCTGTAAGCGACATGGTAACAAGAAACGTTAAGCCAAACGTCATATATGATAAAGAAAGAAAGAAGAAACTGGATGGCAGCAATGCAAAGAAAACCGTCGAAATAAGCAAGGATACATTTTACGATAATCCAAGCGGAAGCGCTTTGCTGTTTCAAGGGAGGTCGGGTTCTCTTTGAATGCGTAGATATAAATCGAGATTACGTAAAAATCTCTTCTTTACTATACCACGGCCGCTGGATCAAAGCGCACACATTTGATCCAGGGTCCGTGACTATACAAGCTTGCGGAGGGTAAGAAAACAACGGAGCATATTACAATTGAATGTGTAAATTACACTCGGGTGTATCTTAGGGCGCTTACCTACAAGAAGCGTTGGGTTTTATGGACAACATTGGAAAATTAAACAGGTCGGTGATAGAATGAAGTAAAAGACGACTGCAGGATTTGTGGCGGAAAAGTGGGCACAAAGCAAAAAAAAAAAAACAGCAGGAAAACTACGGTTAATCTCCAATGAAGCACAGAAAGCTGAGGTGTGAATTTAGAAGGTTTCTTCTAAGAGAATATTAATTCAGCTGGAAAAGACTGTAATGCAATTTAACAACAATAACATTATTATTACTAATAATAATCACAATAATAATAATAATATTATTAGTAGTAGTAGTAGTAGTAGTAGTAGTAACAAGAAGAAGAATAACAAAATCCTTGAACTTTGCGGAGCGTAAGTCACATCCTCGTTATAAAAGGGACGCTATTGCCTCCGAGATCGGAAGCATTGCGATCTTGTAGCACCTCCCGTGCCTACGGTATCGGCCCACCTATGACCATGCGACGATTACATGTAGTGACGTCATCATTTGACGTCCCATTGGGATACCACAGTGATGTCACAGTGACTTCACGATCACATAAAAAATTCTGGCGATGTGTGATGTCCCAATGATGCCTTGAGGCGATGTTATATCATGGTGATTTTTCGCAACACTCGCGTTGACGTCAACCATCACTTTTCGTGTTTGATGAGGTATCCAAGGCTGTCGCCTTTACAAGTGACACCGATCACCGTGGCAAAACTTAAAAGCCCTTGCATGCAATGAAAGAATGAGAGAAGACAGAGAGGGAAATAGATAGAGAGGGAAAAGGAAGTGTTACGTATTATCTTTCGTCTGTTCCCTGTGGTGGTGACATGTGAATTAAGGCAAATCCAATTTCGAACACCAAAAGGCAAATCCATTTTGAACACCAAAAGAAGCTCGCCACCGTATCACCGCCATCTGCCACCACTTTAACAAGAAAGTGTTTTATGCCGGGGTCCATCAAGACTTCAGTGACTTATTTCCGTCACGGAAATGACGTCGAAAAAATAAACACGATCAGAAGACAAAGAAAAGAGGTTCCTTCAGCAGGAGTCGAACCCACGACCTCTCGGTCCGCGACATCAGATGCCAGGCACGCTATCCACTGCGCCGTGGTCACAGACTCTGTAGGTTTTACAAACGCGCCTTTTATATCTAACACTGTCCTCTCACAGTGCTCTTGGTAAAGTGAAGTAATGCATCATGACTGTGACATCCACGATTAGTTCCTTCAACTCGTCGTTTCTACGCGTCTGTCCCATTCGGTGCTTTTCCAGAAGGACAAGTGCAATTTCGTCGACGCCTTAATACACCGCCAGGTGGCGACCTTACCCCACTCGTCGGCCTCGCTCATAGCATCCATCAATACCAAAAAGAGCTCTGCGACGCGCGATGCTTCGCCTTGCTGTAACTCCGAGCTCTCCACTTACGTTCGCCCCGCGATACAACGCGGCCGGCCAACAGGGAAAACCACGACGCGCGTTTCGTTTCCCTCTAGTCGAGCAGTGGTGTTCAGATACTTTAACACGCCGCGAGTATGCGACCTTAGCCCAAGTTCGGTGGCCAGTCAGTCACGCTCTTCTGGCTGCCACGTCGCTTTCTCTTATTCCGCTCTCCCCGTTATCTGCTACATCTACCACAAGCACCTATGGCAACAAGGGTTTGTTTAATCATTAATCATTGACGTTAGTCGTCGGGATGGAGATGTATCACTAAGCGTCAACGTGGGTACATCCACGTTAAACGGTGCTATAGCAGTCAAACACCGATAGACACTGTACAAGCTATCTTACATGAATGTAGAGTAAACATTCAACTGCTTCTGTAAAGACACGTTTTACTTTCGTGTTATGCCGATTCCTATGACGGAGGGATCAACCATGCTTTTTTTTCCACTTTCGCCATCATCAGCCACTCTGAGCACCAGAGTTTCCATCGTATCCACTATTTCCATCCCATTCCCTATTCTTCCCATCGTATTCACCAAGTATTCCGGCATCCACCAACCCGGGATTTTCAATAGCGATTACAGCGTACATTATCTCTGCCGTCCAAATACAAATAGATGGAATCGATTACGGTTTCAGCCGCCGCGCTGGCTCACTGGTCGCGGGACCCGGCGACTGACCCGAAAGCCACGGTTTCGATCCCGGTTGCGATGGACGCATATTAACGAAAGCGGCGTGTAGAGGCCCGGGCACTATGATCTGTGGAGTGCTCCTTAGAGAACCCCAGGTGGTCGTTGATTATTCGGAGATCTCCACTTCGGCATGTCTCATCGCCCGAGTCGATTTGGGACGTTGAAACCCATAAAACAACCAAAAGACAAACAATGGCGATCGGGAATTTTTTCTTATGTTTTAAAGAGACCTGTAGATTTCACATACGGGTTCAAAAGTTTTGTTTTCGATTACGCCTCATAAGTAGCCAATCATAAAGTCCCATGGTCAAAAGTAGCATCGTGGTTTAATCACTTGAAGCTTATCTGATTCATGGCGTGTAAGCGAAAAGACAGCATTCATGGCGCGGACACGAGACTGCAGTACTCCTTGCTGATTTCCCAAACAAAGATGTTTTTCGCTATTGTTCTGCCTTTGTCCCCACAAGGTCTTTATCATACGTCCAATTTGCACGTTTCTTTTTTGCGCAGCTGCACACCCTATTATAACCCACCGCTATGCGTGCCTTGTGATTCCATATCAGCGTGCCACATCAGCGTATTACTGATAGTAAACACTGAACTGACCGTCCACATGATTTTCTTTATCTCTCCTTGTCTCATGAACATATATATTCGAGGGACATAGTACGGGACCTCGCATCACTCTACGCATTCCGTCTCCTTGTAACATCCGCAAGATGAGATTTCTCGCTGTTTTCCTGATTGCTGTCGCAATCTCTGGTAAGTGTATGGCATTTATATTTATTATAACTATACCTTTGACGAATTGCAACCTAGTTAGACCGCGGTAGTAGTGAGAGAATTAGATAAGCATTAAGAATTTGTAACGGGTGAAATATGTCATTATACTCGTTACAAAAATAAAGCGTGAAAAAATGCACTTCTTATAGACCTTTTTTATGGAAGGCTGCCTTGGCGTATTTTTGCACGGCTCCGCCGTGGTGCGAGCGTGAAAGATCTTTACCTCTCCTGTATCTTATTCATTCGAGAAATAACCCTTACGCATTGGCATTCGCCATGAGGAACTTGTCATAATGTTACGCAATGCAATTGGATGGCATACGCTTACGCAGTGTTCTTTTTCAGGCGTCTGCACTTCAGTGCTGCCATCAGGTGATGTTCCTGATGCATGTGAAACGGTAAGAGCACAAGATAAAGGCGGTGCGAAAATTACTATATAAATATTGTTGCACGAAAAATATGTACAGACTTTCAACAATATACATCGATGATCGCAACGCTGTCCCTGTATACATATATATTTCGGAGGTCGACATATGTGATTAACTCAACCATAGAGAGAGGGAGAATCTCCGGTTGGCTATTCTCTACTAGGGAAGGGGAAAGCGGATCTAAAAGAATGAAGAAGGAGAAGGAGAGACCCCCTTAACAACAATACAATCTCATCATGACAGTAGGACTGTGTAAAAAGAACAGATGAACGTAGTCCCTGAAATGTTACAACGTATCGTTCAGTTGGCTTTTTGGTTATGTTTTAAGCAATAAGTGGGAACTAAGCATAGCAATGACTATCATCTAAGACAGCTCCTCCGATGACTATAGTTATTTAAGTGCTGGAGGGAGTTCAAAACCTCGTCAGTCACCGACAGCTTTCGCGGAGCCGGAGGTAAGCAGCAATACATCCACTGAGAAGGAGATTAAGATGGCTCACACTTAATCACAGGTTCACCAACACATTGAGCGTGAGTGCCGCTGAATTAGGGTCGCTTTACTTTTGTCTTCAAAGTGCATTCGTAAAGAAGCACAATACCCTTGCGTAAGTGTTCTTTTCTGGAAGAAAATACAAAGCAACCAAATTATTCCCGATGACGTCCTGTGTTTTTTCATTATTATTATGGCACTCCGATTCATGACTTTTTAAATTACGAATCAGCTGAAACCCGCAAGGTGGCGGAAGCGTTGTGAAATGTAAACTACCTGTTTTTTACCACCACGCTTCAAGGAAATTCATGCGGTTCATGCGGATTTTACAGAAAAAAAAAGTATTCGTAGCTGACGGAAAATTTGTCCTGGTCTGAGGAACGAACCCGGCACCAATGCCTGTCCGGCGCGATTCTAAAAAATTCTCATGGATTTCATTGCAGCTTTGTGCTACAAAACGGATAGTTGTCCATTTCCCGTTTTATGACGCCTTGATTTTACGTTAACGTGCAGATACCTTTTTTTACGCGTCTTCCGAAAGCTGCAGCGACGGTAATAGTGATTTCCTGGCAATACGCGACACCCGAAATTCGAAAGCAGGGACGCATGAAGGTCTGTCTCACAAACTGTTGTGTCGTTTCAGGACCCGTGCCCGCCTACACACACATGTACCCCGCTTTACTGCCT
The DNA here is from genome assembly GCA_030522465.1 of Rhipicephalus appendiculatus. NCBI lineage: Eukaryota > Metazoa > Arthropoda > Arachnida > Ixodida > Ixodidae > Rhipicephalus > Rhipicephalus appendiculatus. The sequence continues at coordinate 85,026 of JALIZH010016105.1, forward strand.
TCGGGAGCCTTGCCCGGGAGGGCGATCGTGTAAGTGCCGAACGGGACATCATAAATTAATGGTCGTAGTAGAGCAGTGGCCGACTCAGTGAAATGTAGGAGCATACATTAGACCACTGGACGTGTTTTTAAATGATACTGTCCATTCGTGTTTCTACCTTCTTCTATCTGCATTTTAATATTTGTGCTAGCTACACTGATTAACTTTTTATTACAAGATATCTACAATAGAAAATAAGGTTTCGACAGTTGAACAGCCATAGGGTCCTCTTGTTCAAAGGCCAATTAATTGAATAATGTAAGTTTCCCGATATAAGCATCAAAGACAGAAAAAATGCATCAGCATAATGGAAATTACGTAAGCCCGAGCTCGCTCAATATTGCACAAGCATGCGCTAAACATAAAGTTGCACAATGAATGAGACATACAACATCACCAACAGTGTTAAGGAGACAGCATGACAGATGTATGCTGTATAAATCCATGCATAAGCAAACAAATGCGCACATCCACCACTTTAAGACAAGTACATGTTTATTGATAGGTTGTTAGTAAAAAAATGTCTCATGAGCTAACAGAGTAGCGCTGAGTTATACCGATAATAACGGCTTCATTCATTCATTCATTCATTCATTCAGTCAGTCAGTTAGTCAGTCAGTCGGTCGGTCGGTCGGTCGGTCGGTCGGTCGGTCGGTCGGTCGGTCGGTCGGTCGGTCGGTCGGTCGGTCGGTCGGTCGGTCGGTCGGTAGGTCGGTCGGTCGGTCAGTCATAACGGTTATACGACAGGGTATAGTGACGACAGACAGTGTGGCGTAGCAATCATGACAAGCGACCACGACACGGTAACAGTTGCAGAGTGACCGTGCTTTGTTGGCCGATTCAATTAAATGCAACGCTAGGTGAAGTATTGCAATGTTTCATTGTACAATACAGTACCCCTCCATGTTTCTAGGAGCCCGTGTAAAGTCTGTGCAATGTAGTACCTACACATTTCTTTTCGTACTGGTACCAGTGCTATGACTCATATAACATGCGGTTTCTAATTGTTTCCAGGTATCCTGAGGAACGAGTTGCCCTTGCGCCATTAAAATATACCTTCATCATCATCTCCTGAGGAACGCCTAATAAGGACTGGAGAGACGTGCGGAAGCTTAATTCTGAGAAGTACCTGGATGACATGAATTCGTTTGATGCACACCCTGTTTATTCCGTTCAATAAATTTTAGACTTGCATTATGTACTGCGGCTGCTCAGTGCTCTAGAAGAAAAAAAAACACCCAATTTTATATGCTATTGTGTGACTTCATCTATTGCATAGCGAGTTTCTGAAGCAGTAATATGGTGCCGGATCATCATAGTCTTAAAATGATATAAAGGAATATCGAAAACAGCACAACCCCAAAGCCAACAAATATGACTCAATTCAGGTTCGGCAGTATCCATAGGTGCAACAAGCTTCGGCTCAAGAAACGCTTTGTGGGATATAAAAGGCAGGTACCTCCACAGGAATAGCTTAGTGCAGCTAAAACTGGCCTTTACTTATACGATGTCCCCTCAGTCAAACGCATTGTTCCAAGTTTTATGCTTTCTGGACGCTTGACAGTCTCATAGTTTTTGTGCAGTAAATTTACAGCGCTTATACGGCCTATATGACTCGCAAAGATGTCTTTTTTATCCACATCAGATCCTAGATAGACCACGCCTCCGTTCCATAAGCCTCTCAGCGTAACTGACGCCTCTTTGTTGCTCGGTACTTCACCGAGAGTACACTGCACAAGCTAATGTCCTGGTAAGAAGCAGACTCCTTCCTTTTGAAGAAAGTGACAGCTATAGGTTGCCTTGGGTTACTAGAAACTGGAAAATAATGAGGTAATGTATCGAACAAGGAAGTTATTAGGTCGGTGGAAGTAGTCTCGTTCGCTAAGTCCGATCCTAACGCACACGCAAGTATACAAGCTGCATTATGTCAAACAAGTGCAAGTACAATCAATGAGTTTTTGTGGCTATCGGTTGTGATGAGCTTTGAGGCCAAGCGCGCTGCATGCTTTCGCTTCTGCGGAATAACAATAGTCTAGTCTACTCAAGAGACGCTGCAGAGTCCGTAGTATTTTGCATTGAAGCGGGAACGATTTATTGTGCAGATGATAGCGTCTTCACGCGTGAACAAAGCGCACATATGCGAAACCAATGAGCATAGATTCATTTGCAAGCAGGCTGTAACCTACATCTTCAAACTGATGTCTACAACTCGGTGTTACTTTGCCAGAGGTATGGAGGCTTCAAAAAATGTGGAGGTTGGACTACACTTTTAGAGCGCTCGTTGGTACGTAGGTGCAGGGCCGACCATGTTCTGCACTTCAAATGCGCGTTCCGAGATTCTCTGCATGGCGTACACTTCAATGCAGGAGCGCTGCGAGAAGGTATTTCGATCACGTTCTTCAGCATTCCTCTAGCGGTTTTCAGGTCGGCTGCAACAAGTAAAATTTATTGTTTGTTGTCCTGGTGAGAAATACAAATGAACTAAACATTTTTAAACAGTGGAGCTATTTAAGCCGGGTGTCAGTCCGCCCGTCATGGACAAAAAAGAATCCCAGAGCAATGACGTCACCTCGCGTTGCCTAGCAACCTCTAGCGCATCTTTGTATAGCTTCGCACTCGCTTCGCTACGTCGCTATCTACCCTTTGCGTGGCAAGGACGGCTACTTGGATCAAAAAAGGCTGGGCGTAGCTTGTACTAGTGGCGCAAAGCTAGGGGCACAGCGCAGCAGATCGGCACCTAGCTGCTCCTGGCCCGAAGCTGAAGACTGCTTCGAAACGCGGCACTCGTCTCTGAGGCGGGGAAGCCTACCCAGAGTAAAGGCTGGCTTAGAGGGATACAGTGGTACTTGGCGGATACTTTGCGAGTCTGGATACTTGGATACAGGTATCCAGAGTCTGGATGCAGGATACTCGGAGTGTCTGGGCATCGCCTCGCAACAGTAGGCAACATTTAGCAAAAACTTGGCGTAACGGCGCAACACTTAGCAAAACTTAGCAAAACCTAGCATAACCTCATAAAACTTAGCAAAAACTCGGGAAAACCTCGAAAGGCCAGGACCAGATAGGTGCTGATCAGCTCCGCTGTGTCTCTATAGCCTTGCGTCGTAAGTGCAAGCAATGCACAGGTTTGTAGATACTTTCTCAGTTTCAACTCGCTGCATCTTAATTTATTTCGGCAGCGCCACAACGAGAGATTCCCACAACCCTAAAGATTTTCCAAAACTGTGAATTTTTATTTCTTCTTCAGTTCAGTTTCCTCCCTTGCTTTGCAGAATGCCTGTTGAGTCCTCTTTAACACCTGCAAGTGCAAAAAATACGCGCATGACTAAATAAAACGTATCGAACACTTCTTTTGAAACAAAATATGTTCGTAGCCAAAAAATCCTTGGAACATGGCGATGAACAAAGCAGAACGAATAAAGAAAGCTTTACTGCTAAAACGGCAGTTGTACCACACAGCTATGATTCAAGGTTAGAATAAACGAAGCAGCATAACGTTAAGAATCGGTAGTGAGAGTATTCAAGAAAGTTAATATAGCACATGATGTAAGCACGTATATATATATATATATATATATATATATATATATATATATATATATATATATATATATATATTACTTTACCGTGGATAGTAGCTGCAGGTTGAACACGGGTTGTTTGAAGTCCAAGGAAAAGTATGGTTCCAGAAATATTCTTCACTTGACGTTACCAACTATTGCTCTGGGGTGGTGGTGAGTTGAAAATAGTATAAAAAGTGAACAAATATTCTGTATATTATCAGGGGTTCTACATGCCAAAACCAAGATGATTATGAGGCACGTCATCGTGGAAGGCTCCGGAAACTTCGACCATCTGGGGTTCTTAAGCTTGAACTGACATAGCCAAGTACAACGTACAACGGGCTTCTAGCATTTTGCCGCCATCAAAATGCGAACTCTGTGGTCGGGGTCGAACCCGCGACATTCGGGTCAGCAACCGAGCACCGTAACCACCATAGGCGTGCGCACAGGAAGGGGGGGGAGGCAGAGGGGCGAGAAGGGGGGGCGCAAAGCCAGCCCTATACATTTTAGGGGGGGCGACAGGGGGGGCGCAAAGTCAGCCCCATACATTGACATAATAGGGAGGGGGGGGCGCTGCGACGAACCTTCGCCCCCCCCCCCCCCTGAAGGGGAACCCTGCGCACGCTTATGGTAACCACTGTACTACCGAAGCGGACGCAGAAATATTCTCAGACACGAGCAATTAAGTACAATAAACTCAGTATTCGAATCCTGAAACGCACAGGCTAAGCAGTAAGCAAGATCTCCAAAATTGAGTTTTTATCATATTGTTGTATTCACTTATCAGTACGGCCATTGAGGTAGTAAGGTATACATTCCTATTCTCTTATTTTATTTTTCAGTGCTGCAGCAATAACAAATAAATTAACTAAAATCTTTAACTTGATGAAAAGTGTAAAAATGTATTGAATAAAGTGCAGCTGCACCAAGACACTGTATATGAGAGGTAAATTATTATTTAGAAAGCTTGATGTTAAATACTCGGCAGTTGGAAGTTTAGATAACTCTAAAAGTTTTTTTTTAAAACATGCAGGACATAGGCAATTTTTTTTGCTTTATTTTGTAAGATTACCGCTGTTCAAGATGTTGGTGCACATACAATATAGCAGGCCTCAACTCCTCCGACATGACTAATTGGTAGATGGGCCCCTAACTATGCTAACGCTTCGAGAGAAAAATATACTTAATTAATCTAGCAGAGACCATTCAAAAGTTCCCGCGCGCACAACATAAATAAAAATACTAATGTTCCTCAGCATGTTTCCGATGATCTGGATCAACTTACAGTGGCTCTGAGGGCAAGGATGTGTGACGCAGCGAATGCGCAGGCATTTGTAGCCAGGTGGGCACGGTTCCTGCAAGGTTGTCATTATTCACAATCAAAAACCGCTAGACTTTTTTTAACGAATCAAGGACAAAAATAAAGCCAAGTTCGACAATTTCGAAAAATTGGAGACACCATGCTTACCGTCTCACAGGGAATTATCGAAGCTTTCTCCTCAGCACAAACATAGATGGCTGTAAAGAGGTAATGATAAGTTTTAGCAATTTTTTGTATAATATAGATTTCTATAGGTGAAAATAAAGGTATATTGCGTGACGGTTTCATACACTACCGTTTTAAACAATACCCTGTCTGCAAACGTTCAATAACAACTCTCTTGCAGTTACAAATTTATTGTATTTCGTACACACTACGTGGTTTTGGAGAATAATGTTGTCGAAATGAAGCACCTTCGTTTACCTCATCCCTGCGCTATAACATATCTAATGCTGGACATAAGGCCTGCCCATGGCACTCCTATATCTCTTGCAAAACCCCACCCAGCGCCAAGCAATGCGTTTTGCTCATTTCGTCACCTAACTCTGTCCCTTGTAATCGTCGACTGTCTCTCCCTTCTCTTGCCACCCACTCTCTTACTCAGCACATTTGCTATGGAAGCGCTCCGATAGATTGCCATTTTTTTTATCCGAAACGTGGTTTAAAGTGCGTAGGGATTTCTGCGCTGAACCAAATCCTGTCCGCCCGTCTTACACCGGTCCCCTTAAAGTCAGCTTCACTTTTGTACACAAATGAAATGCTGGGAAGGCATTTTTTTTCAGGGGTGATATATGCCATCTTATATCAAAATAGAAAGTCTTAGGAATGCGATCATCAATTTAACACTTGTGTGCTGTTGCCACGAGATTAGCGTGTGTTCTGGCAGAACGCGTCTAGCTTGGGTGACTACCGCCACCTTGGAGAGCCTGAGAAAACTAATCACTTGCGCGCAGACCGAAAAAACGCACGGATCCCGAGCTACATAGAGCTTCGCTGTAAATAATGTTCGACGATACAATGTACCATGTAAGCCATTGAGGGAGAACCCTATGCTGTCCCTAATTTCTTCATTCCAACAAAGCGAAATTGTGCATTTAGAACAAAAAGTGAATGTTTCAAAATCGTTAGGAAAAGAATGGAGAAGATTTAGAGCACTATGAGCCCCTATGTGGAAGAGTGACAGCCCCGAACTGCTGCTTGAAATTTTTTAACTGTCCTTGCAAATCACGAGTTGGTGTATGCGTTTAACCATCCCGATATCCATCTGCTACAGCTGTTGATTTGCCGGTCTTCCGCAACATTGTCTGCGAAATGACTCAACAAAACAAGGACAGCAACTTTCGGGTCTTCGCAGCTGCGAACATGAGCCCAATTTCTTTATTTGACAAATTGGTTTCTTTGGCCTTTTCTCTAGTGTTAAGACGATTATATTCCTCTTTTTTTTTTATTATGCCGGTAACTGCGTTCGGCCTTTCTCCCCTGTGGTCACGCCATATCAATCAAACGAGCTGTAGGGCGAATTCTTCGCCGTACGCTACTCCTTCGTCGCACGACAGCTTTGTCCTTGCAAGAGAAATTTGTGACGTCAGAAAGTATAGAAGAATAGATTGCTCGCTGTCGCTGGTGGCGCTCTCTGGCGCAGTATGGGGCTTCTTCGCTACTTGAGCGGATAGTTGCAGAGGTGCTAGAAATGCATTTGTCACAAAAGCCAGCTGCACAATGGGCGATGTTCAATTCTTCATCACATAGCTCTGCCTCGCATTTCTGAGTACTTTAACTATTTCATCGTACTGAAAAGGGTTTCAGTGCGAGCTTGTTGGTATGAATCCATCTGGAAGAAAAACAGCGCTACATAGACGAGTAAAAATTTCTACGAAATGGGCTACAAAATGGGCTTTGTAGCCCCTTTTGGCACGACTACCTAGGTTTTGGTGCGAACACCAAAACGAGGTTTTAAGTAGCTGTTTTTCTTCAAGATGGATTCATAGTACTTAGAAGCCGTACCTTCTGCGGTAGCGTATAGCCTGGTTTAGGAATCAGCCTCAGTTATCTTTTTCCTAATCCAACGCAGCCAAACATATAACAATGCCAAATGAGACGTTTTTCACGAGTGGTGTAACTATACCATCGTCACGCATGTGAACAAAAGGGGTCACCCAATACAAAACATCTTTCCATAACAGCGGACTTTCAAAGAGAGATCTTTCAGGCTGTTAGACACAAATCTAGGATGTGAAATGGACTGCAGATAAATCCAGGTGATTTAAAACTAATAATCTGGTAACGCAGCATGAAAGACTTACCGGCAGTAAATAGCACCAGGACAAAAGCCAGGTGCCGCATGTCGACGCTTGTTCGGGGTCTGTTGCGCAGAGTACACCGTGCGTGCCGACAACGACAGCAGAGCTTATATACCTGTGTTACTGCGCCCACTACTGTACTCGACGACTTTTTTTTTGCCATAGCTCGTCAGGTAAGCGTTTCGTAGTAATTTCCTAGAAGCTTGCCGTTGAGCTTCTGCCGATATGACACTGCTACCACGTGCCGTGCAATCGCTTACGAACTGTACGCAAGAAGGAAATAGCTTACGTGTCACTACAAAAAAAGCAGGGAAGATAAGCTACCGGAAATCATTTATTTCAACCGTGAGCGTAGAATGCCATGCAACGACCAGAAAAAATTAGCAAGCAAAAAGGAATATTGCAGCACCCGCTTTGCATTGCGTCTCCTTCTTTTTGAAAGCGTGTACATACGTCATGACCAGCATGACTAACAATTGCTTTCACACCTGATTGCCAACAGAAAATACACCTGCGTTGTATAGCGGAGTTTTCCCGTAATACCAGGAATAAAGGAACGTTGCTGGAATCCTAATCAGTCGTTAAAAATTCAGTAACTAATTGCGTTAAGTGTATGTGCCAAGTGCGCAGGCAAATGCAAATAGAAAAACCAGTTCTGAGCTGCATCCTTGTCATTGGAAAGAAAACTAGAAGAACATCTCCACGAGGTGGATCATGACGAGTGGGCGAAGCACTGGGGATCGTTCTTACCATAAATCACCCGTGACATTGCCCACTCGCGCATGTAAATGAGTGACAATGCGTGTGTACGGTATACACAATGTGTTTTTGCCGTTGCACAGCCCTCAACCCCGAAGTAGTAGCTTGTTGTGGGCGTTGCCGTTTTGCCGCTGCTTCCCGAGCTCTCGCTTCCGGGGTAGCTTGCTGTCTGCGTAGACGTTGAGCCGCCGCATGCCGCGCTCTCGCCTCCGGAGTAGCAGCTTGTTGTCGGCATTACCGCTTTGCCTTTCGTGGGTGAGAGCACTTTCGCGATCGTTTGCATCCATAACAGAAAGAGAATGTGTTGTCTGGAACGCGCTTATTCTTCATCGTCATCAGCGTCATCGTCATCGCCAGACAACGGACAAGCCTAGACCCTAAGGTGCTTCGCCCCTAATAAAATGCTTATCAGCGTCCAAACGGAACGTTCGGAAAGGATGCATCAGCATCTAGACTATACTTCTGTAGAAAATGCCATGAAAACGTGCATTTAACCCGCAGTGGTGGCTTAGCGGTCAAAGCTTAAAGCTTCGCGCCTAATCCACTAAGCCTCAGTCACTACGCTAATGCTTAGCTGCTAAGTACGAGGGCGCGAGTTTGATTTCAGGCCACACGGTGGCCGCATTTCGATGGGCTAGAAATGCAAAAATACCTGTTTACCTATAGATTTACCCGCACTTTAATTACACGGGGTTGTTATAATTAATAGGGATTCCTTCACTACGGTGTTCATCATAATCACGTTGTGGTTTTGGCACGTAAAATTCCTGAAATGACATTATTTTCAGTCGTACATCGTTTCTCAATAATCGATGCTATTTTGCACTCGCAATCATGTGCGGCCGCATAACGGCGTCTGTAATGAAACTAAAAGACTTGCAACAGTGTTTAAAATGCACAGACTCGTTTTGCGACGATTGTATGCCGTGGCGTCCACTCTTAGGTCCCGGGAACTCGGCGCAGCGTGGCCGCGCACCGCGCAGCGCACCCATTGCGGCCGCGCATCGAAGCGTAGCGGCGCATGCCCAGAAGTACCCGCGGGAGAGCCACGGGAAGAACCCACGGGTGCCGATCTTGCTTGGCTATAGTACAGCAAGGGCGGTGCGCTCGTGCGCGCCTGCGCCACTTTGATTCGATGCGTGGCCACGCTTCACCTTGACTTGAGAAAGTCGATGGGAGCGCCCTTTCTAGGCAGAGCAAGTAACTGCATATCAGCAATAATCTGCAGCGATTCTCGAGAACCGCAGCGTCATTTTCAGTCGAGCAGCGGCGCAGTGCTCAACTCTGTCAAGTGAAGGATGAAATTCGAGTCGAGGAGCGTTTGTGAATATACGGGGGAGCCGTGTTCACCCTAAGAGTGGACGCCACTGTACAGTCGCAGGACACGCTAACTTTATGATCAACAAGTCAAACTTGATGGCGAGAGGCTCTAAGGAACTGTGAAATATTAAGGCGGAAGCCTCAGATGCCTCGTAAAACGCGAAAAGTGATTACCGTCGGCGGCGGCGTGCAGCGGCGTCTGGGACGAGGGATGCAGAAAAATCATCATCACGTGATGACGGGGCCACAAGACGTTATAAAGACGTCACAGATAAGACGTCATAAGGACGTCCCTTTTACCTCACATGATGATGTCGTCACATGAGATCATAACTTGGTATAAAGAGTGGGCCGGTCACAGAGGCAGTTGAAAAAACAAGCGAGGTGCAGAACGCTTTCAGAAGTTGGCGGCGCAGGATCAATACATCGACTGAGAGGCAAAGGAGATGGCCTTCGCCTTCGAGTCATCCTAGGCGAATGCATACGGGACCCTGTGAGCTTGCTATTTTTAATGTTCACTTACGTCCCACCGCGTTAAGTTTACCTGGCTATATGTCGCTGCAGCTGCCTAAAGCAAGGCCCTGGGCACGAGTTCAGCCGTGGCGGCTTCATTCCGGTGTAGCGCGAAATGCAAAGGCGTCCGTGTGCTACAGGTTCATGTGAGCGTTAAAAAGCGCCAGGAACTTACAATTTAATCTGCAGTTCCCCATCACAGTGTGCCGTCACATTCCCTCGTTGTCCTGGCACGTAAAAACGTAATTTCTTCCTCATTCACTTCAATTTTATTTCTAGATAACGTCTTATAAATGCAGACGTGTGGAGAGCATGGGCGTAGCCAGTAGCCAGGATTTTATTCGGGAAAGGGAAGGTGAGGCAGGGTTGGGGGGGGGGGGGGAGCGATTTTTCTTTATTAATGTGCATGTGTATTTCCATGCAATGCATCGCACATAAATTTCCTCTGTGTGAGCAAGAGAGAGGGGATGTTGTACCATCCTAACCCATTCTAGCTACGCCTGTGGCATGGTATTGATTGGTTAGAAAAATCTACAATCGTACACGTTCGAGAACATCAGGGCAACGCACGTGTAAAAACGAAGACGCTACTCCTAATTTTCGTACTGATATAACTGTCGCAGTGGTGCTGCAATCACACGATACAGTTATGTATTGTTGAGCTACGTTTTAATATGAAACTGAATACTAACAAACAGGAGTAACCCAGCACAGTATAGCCAAGTAGACTATACACGTAGTGCGCCGCCTATAGAGGCGCCACTGAAAGCCACCTAGCGGGCGCCGGCGACAGCACACTCGGGGAGCCGAGCAGACGACGGCGCATTGCATAGCGTTGCTGCAGGGGATGGCTGAAGTACGCGGCTGCGATTTTCCATACGTTCGGGTGCCTGACAGCTACTTCTGCGGTGACAGCTGCAGGAAAGGCGCGGGCCTCTACAAAAGTGGCCACGTGCACGAAGTTAACGGAATTTGGGACAACCCAGTGCGTATACATACCATGTGCGTCCCGCAGACTAGCGTGACAAAGCCCAGCTGTGAAGTGGAGCTCGTGGTATTAAATCTTGTCGTTGGGCTAGTTGGTAACTCGTCATATTGAAAGTAAAATTTTGAGTAAGCTTCTAATGACAGACGTGCTCATGATTTCACGTTCCTTCCGAGAACCTGCGTACTTGTAAACCGTGGTTCACATCCACATGCGGCAGCATGTGCCACAAGATGCGCGTACTTATCGTCGTTCTTCTTAACTTTTTGCGCATGCCCTCTAAGCTGATCATTTAGGCATCGCTCGGTTTGCCCGACGTACACTTTTCCGCAGGATAATGGAATGAAGTATACAACCCCCGTGGAGCACTTAATGTTTTTTCTGGCAACCGCGTCTCTTGCCATTGCAAATGCGCGGGCACAAATTGCCGAGTTTTTGTGGCGCCGAAAAGACCAGCGGCACACCATGTCTTTTAAGGTTGTGGGAGAGCTTATGCAAGTACTGCATCACTTGAGGCTTGGAACCCGATGGATCCCAAGCAGCTCCATCCCTTCCCTTTGTGTTCCACGTTTCAGCTTCTGCATAAGTGACTCGGCGACCATGTGAAATCATCAGCACGTCTGTCATTAGAAGCTTACTTTATTGAAAAAAACGAGGATCGTTGTGTTAGTGAGCCGTCCATGATGTATCAAAAGGAAATATATTTTCTCGAGGCAAGGTGTTAGTGCTTCTAGCGGCTTTATCTCTTTATTTATTTTTTTTTTTTTGTAACTTTGTTGGGTGGTGGCTGGTTCCTGTATCGCTTGTTGATTCTTTGCACATGCGCACTATTGTTGACCATTGCTTTTTGCTAATCTTCCTGTACGTATAAAAGAAGGTCAGTCACGCACAATAAACAGTTGGTAGTGGGCGCTGTGTGTGATGTGTGTATCCTGAGTGGAAGCGTGTGTGAATGTGTGAGTCTTTCGAGGGTTTTCCAAGTTGCGCTAAATTTTACTTTCAAAAGCTCGTGGTAAGTAGCCGGTTTGTTTTGTTCACTGATGCGACTCCTCGTTCAGTTCTGGTTGTTCTTCAAGTTCAACCTTTGTTGCAATGTTGTTTCTGTACGCATTATTAATAAATACACATCGTATGGGCGGACTGATATTTAAATGTTCCGAACTCGCATGGCGAGATGCCGGCACATGTAGCGATCTTGCTACCGCTGATTACACGTGCCATCGCCGAACAAGGGCCAACAAGAAAATCAGTTGTGGCATTAATATTGCAGATGGAATCCCCTGGTAAGGAAATCGCCAAACGTACGGGTGAATAAACTGAGAGCTAGCGCCGCACCGCCGATGCCATCCCGCTACGTCCGTCGATCTGCGCTACCCGCTGCTGTTTTAGCAACTTGAAATTCTCTCGCTAACCTGCTTCAAACTGTACAAAGCAGTAGTGTGAGTACGTTAGCAGAATCCGCACGATGTATTCAAAAGCGGAGAAGCGCTGAGCACGTTAGATAGGCATGTCAGCAAGGCCTCGCGGGGAATGAGTAAAACCGCGTTGCGGGCGAGTTTTTGTAGGTGTTTGAGCACCCCACCACACGGGAATTGTTTTTTGACATATCATTGAAGCTCCGGCCATCACACACATGCGTCGGACACTGCATGCTTGTCTCACTCCGCAAACGTAAACGACGCGGGGACACACGAACGACGACGTACAAACCTACGGCGGATGTCTGCTCACTGCCCCGAGAGTAACGAGCAAGTTCGCCGCCACTGGCGCTTCGGTCGGCGTGCACTAGGCGTATACTAATACGGTTTCCGCTCAATGAAGTGCATTTCTCCCAGTTCTATGTTTTTTGGAGATTTGACGGTCTCATAAATTTTGGCAAACAGATTTTTCCCTAAATGACCTCTTACGTCCTTCCGAGGCGGCTTTTTTCTCTGCATTAAATCCCGGGTGAACTATACTGCCTTGTTCCATGAGCCTCTCAGCGTGACTGACATCTCTTTGCTGCACGGAACTTCACCGGGAAGTACATTGCGCAGACTGGTAAGAAACAGGCATGTTTATTTCGAAGAAAAAAAAAAGCTAGGAGTGGGCTTGACAGTTCCAGCTAGTTATCGCGCATTAGAAAAAAAAAATGAAGGCAATATATATGGTAGCGATGGGAACATGAAAGCATACTCGTTCAGTACGACCAATCATTGCACAATTTAACCTTGTGAGCAGCAGAACATACATGATTCGCTTTATTTCACCTATCTCTTACGTTTCACAAACTACGACACGTTGGTAAATTTCAGCTGCTGTCACTCTTTTAGAGTGGTGGGTTCCTGACATCCCATGAAGAACGAACCGCATATGCTCCCGTTTGTGTCGGCACAAAACATGCTAGGTCCGATGCATGTCACGGCGAACATTTTCATTAACTATTTAACGTCCACATATACTTCTAGGCGTGCAAACGAACCTCCAGACTTCAGCATGTGTCCATAGCTCTAAGAGGTCGACATGAGCGCTGAAAAACTTAGAAGGATCACGCCATTTAAGCAGGCTGCGGAAGAGTGGTTTGGATGACATGCTGTGAATGCCGCGATCGACTAAGGCTGGAAGTAGAACACAGGGAGAAAGTGTTAGGAGGGAAGAAAGGAAAGGCAGGGAGCTTAACTGCGGTTTGTGCAGTTTGCAGCTGTACACGTGACGAGGAAAGGGAAGTGTGAAAGAAGGAAGGAAGGAATACAAAAGGGAGAAGGCAGGGAGGTTAACCAGATAGCAGTCCGGTTGGCTACCCTACACTGGGGGAAAAGGGAAAGGGGAGTAGAAAGATGAGAGAGACAGAGAGAAAGAAGCACAAGAAGAAAAAAAAAAGAGAAAATGATCAACAAATACGCTGACACTTCTGTGGCGTGGGCGCTGCACAATAGTCACAGACGTTCACAAAGGCCCGTGGTCCTTAAGAAACTCAACAGCGCTTTAACTGCCTTGTTGGCCGACGAATGATGGGGACGGTGCTCCAGCAGCATCTGCACGGAGAGCGGCCGATCGTCCAGTCGTCGCATCACATCACAGAGCGTTCGTCTTTCAGAGGCAAATCGGGGGCAGCGGCATAATAGATGATCAATGTCTTCCTTGGTGCCGCAGACCTCGCATGTCGAACTGTCGGTCACTCCAATTAATGCCGTGTATGCTTTCGTATAGGCCACCCCCAACCAAAGCCGACAAAGAAGTGAGGCTTCACGCCGACGAAGCCCGGCTGGAGGTCGGAGTTCCAGCGTTGGATTGATTTGGTGTAGCCGAGTGTGTCTTATGCTTGGCGTGTTCCACTCCGCCAAGCATAGTGTACGAGCCAGGCGACGAAGCTGCTTAGCAGCGTCTGTCCTAGAAAGAGGAATTGGAACGGTAGTCTCTTGCTCATGCGATGTACGAGCCGCGTTGTCTGCAGAAACATTGCCACTGATCCCGCAATGACCAGGTAGCCACTGAAAGTCAATCTCATGGCCTTTTTCTTTGACGCGGTGATGTATCCTGAGAATTTCGTATGTAAGCTGTTCGTGGCATCCGCGTCGGAGAGCTGACCGCACACACTGTAACGCCGGTTTTGAGTCGCAGAAAACAGCCCATTTGCACGGTCTCTCAGAATCGATGTACTCTAGGGCACAACGCAGAGCCGCAAGTTCTGCCGCCGTAGATGTTGTTACGTGAGATAGTTTGAGCCGTAGTGTTACTTCTCGTGCTGGTATCACCACCGCACCACCAGAACTGGACACAGTGGTCGACCCGTCGGTGTAGATGTGCACGTGGTTGTTGTAGGCTTCGTGCAAGAAAAAATAGGCTCAGTTGCTTTAGTGCTGGGGCAGGTAACGCTGATTTCTTCTGCAGTCCTGGAATTTCGAGACGTACTTGTGGAAGGTACAAGCATACAGTAGTCTAGATGAATTACACGCGCAGATGGGCAAGCTGTAGCCTGGCATAGAGGATCGTGTGGCTTCCTGGTGTGATGAGCTGTGAGGAAAAGAGCCCTTATTGTTCGCTCCTGCTGTTACTTCCCTCTGCTGGGTTAGGTGTGCAGAAGTTTTCCATTGAAGCAGGAATGGCGCATTCTGGAGATGGTACATACTGTCTTCACACATGAACTTAGCGCACGCGGGGGAACCAGAGCATACAGATTTGCAAGCAGGTCCTATAACCTTAATTTGATGACTGAGGTCAAGAGGACGTGGATGATTGCGACAGACGGGTGGAAGCTTCAAGAACGGTGGAAGTTGTACTTTATTTGTCGTTGGCACACGAATGCAGTGCCGACCAAGTTTTTGCACATCAAGTGAGAGCTTCGAAATTCTCCATGTTGCCCTGGTTTCAATACTGGAGCACTTCGGAAGATATTTTGATTAAAGTATTGCGTAGGCAGCTGGCTGTTCCCAAATGAAGTGAATATTGGAGTTCTATCATCACAATTTATTCTATCATGTCCTGGGAGGCCAGACATAAACGCGCGCAGCTTTATGGGATACTTTTTAGAATACTACAGCGAAAATCAACTCCCTCCATCACGATTTATTTATGACACCACCATAACGAGGAATTCAAACAACCCTAAAGATATTCGAAACGTCCGATTTTATTTGCTTTTTAGTTTAAAGTTTGCGCCATTGATTCATAAAATTCCAGTCGAATCTTTTTCTTACACCTGGAAATGCAAAAAGAAAAACGCATGACTAAATAGAATGGCTCGCAGAATTATTTCAAAGCAAAATATCCTCATAACACGGAATAACGTTGTTTTTAACATGGCGATGAACAAGCTAGAAGGCACGAGAAAGTTGCACTGAAGAAACCGCAGTGGTATCAGGACATCTATTCGTGATAGCTAAAATGGACAAGGAAGTATAAGTCAAGTACAGAAGACAGCAGTATTTTTTATGCCCGCAGCAGAATTATGGTTATGGTTATCTATGTAAACCTGGTTTCGTTTCACCATGCACTGACCTCATGCTCGCTCTCCTTATTTTTATCATTACTCTAGCTTGTTCTGGTATGATATCGGCCTGGAAAAATATTTTTGAAGGGCCAGAAGGATGCTGAAAAACGGAAATTTAAATATAAACAATTCAATACTTGCATCATGAAACGAAGCAGAGCAATGAGCTAGCCCGATTATATTTGTTTATTATATTACTGTTCTATTTCCTTATAAACGCGGTGCTCTTGAGAAATCATGGCAGAAAATGTCTCGAGTGTTGCATTATTAAAAGTGGTGCCATGAAAAGAAACGAATTGAATACAGTCTATAGAATAAAAATGTTGAGACGTACTGCATAACTTGTAGGTGTACGAGAACATTTATTTCTAATATGTGCATTTTTTTTTCGAAAATGCACATATTAGAAATAAATTTTCTTCATAAATGTCTTCATATAGAGACTGTTGTAAAATCTCGTAGGGCGCCTATTGCAAGTAGTACAATTGCGGGGTACCCACTACGCAACGAATCATCGCTTATTGCGAAGTAACGGAGGACCAACTACGCGTTTCTAAGGCAATATACGCACATACGTACCTATGCACATTGTTGTTGCAGTGGTGCATGAGGATGACGATGATGAATAATAGTGGCCGAGCCCTTCGTAATAGGTGGGAAACTTCGAACCACACACTCGTTACGCAATCTGCCAGTTGTCACCGCAGGTGCGATTGCACTCTACTTCCACGCAATATATTCAATCTGTGAACGCGTCTCCTCGTCACAGATGACGCTTGTACAGGTTCTTTTTCCGAAAAAAAGTTTCTGACACTGGCGTTATCACAATCCCTTGCCGCACAGAAAGCCTGGAAGCCGGATAAGACATGCGTCGTGTTGTCTGGCTTGCCGCATGCGCTTGGCGTTTCGTGCAGGATCTTAATTTATGCTTGCCGCTCGTGTATTCCCTTCTTCATCTTTAGTGAACCAGTGGTGCGCAGTGCAACTTTCCAGATTGCTGTGGCACATAAAAGTGTGCTAGGGCTTTTCGCACACGAACAAACGGACAAAACCCCTAACCATCCTCGCTGTAAAAACAAAGTGTTCCTGAATTTGCTACCCATACCCGTGATTTCGATCAACTTACAGTAGCTCTGAGGGCAGGGATACCTGAAGCAGCGAATGTACAGGCATTCGTAGCCAGGTGGACATGGTCTCTGCAAGGATGTCATTATGAAACCACTAAGACTATCTTGAACAAATCAATGACAAAAATGAAGCAGGGTTCATCAATTCCAAAAGGTTGTAGGTGCCATATACTTACCGTCTCACAGGGGATTCTCCAATACCCTCTCGCAGTACAGAAAGAGATGGCTGCGAAAAAGGTAAAGACAATTTTAAACCATTTCTGACATTGAACTTTCTATGGTGTGACAATAAAGATATACTGAGCAACTCTTTTCGAATTGCGTCGCTTGAAAAATACCATGTCACCAAACTCCGGTGGACAGCTTTCTTGAAATCAGCTTATTTTGTACGAAAGTATGTGGTTTCAGTAAATGAACTTGTCGCCTTGAACCTGAAGCATCGTCGGACTTTTCATCGCTAGACAATATTACGTCCACTGTAGGAAAATGAAGCCTGCTAGTAGGACGCCTGTCTCCCTGTCTTGTAACACCCGATCCAAAACCATCAAAAGCCCGCTAATTCTCCAACTTCATCGCGGAACTCCAACTTCATCGCGTTCTCTGCAGCAGTCGATTTTGTGTCCTTTCCCAGTTTGTCACACAAATACCTTTGCTAACATATCATTCCAGTAAGTGACCATCCCTTTACCGCAGAAGTGGCTTGAAATGCGTAAGCGTTTTTGTACGAACCCAGCGGTGAAACTTGTCCGTCCGTCCATCCATCACTTAAGGCGAATCGCCGTAAAGAAAGTAATGCATCGAACGAAAATATTCCAAGGTCTGCTCATTTCCAATGCTCGTTTTCAATGCTCATTACCATGCCACATAGCTATCAACGCATTTGTGACTACTTTAGCTGCTGCATTGTACTCAGTGGAAGAAGCTCCTGCATGGGGCGATTTCCAGTCTTGTTCAAATATCAACCTCAGTTATCTTTTAAATGCGAAGCATTTCTTAGCGATCTTCGGTGACTTTGAGCGTATCTATCTATCTATCTATCTATCTATCTATCTATCTATCTATCTATCTATCTATTAATCTATCTATCTATCTATCTATCTATCTATCTATCTAGCCGCCTACGACTTTGTGCTCTCCTGGCCATATCGTTAATGGGATTTATACAAAAATTGGTATGGAATAACATGACCGTATGACAAACATGAATGACTGGTCATATCATGAAAATCATGACTAACTTGTCATGAAAAGTATGATTTACACGTCATGGCCATAGTGCTCCTGAGGCCGTTTTCTTAATTTGATATATCAAAAAATTGGTACGATGAGACATTTCTGTATGACCAACAAAATGACAGGTGGTAATATGAAAATCATGACCTGCATGTCATGTACAACATGATTTACATGCCACGCTCATGGCGCGCTGACGGCCGTTTCGCTAGCTTGATATACACCAAATTTGGTATTGCGTGACGTGACTGTATGACGAACATAAATGAGAAGTGGTAATATGGAAATCATGATATGTCATGTGCAACATGACTTGCATGCCACGCTCATGACACTCTCGTGGCCGTTTCGCTAGCTTGATATACACCAAATTTGGTATTCAGCGGCGTGATTGTATGACGAGCATAAATGACAAGTGGTAATATGCAAATCATGACACGTCATGTGCAACATGACTTGCATGCCACGCCCATGACACTCTCGTGGCCGTTTCGCCAGCTTGATATACACGAAATTTTTAACGCGAAGCCTTTAATGTCTCATGCTCACGTCCGTCCGTCCGTCCGGTCGTGCGTCCGTCCATCCAGCCGTGCCCTGGCACGGTGCCAGGTGGGCGCCGGGGCGCGCAAACGGACGCCGGTCGCGTTGGACTCTTGAGCGCTCGCGCTTTGCTTGCGTAGCGTCGCTGGGCCCAGCGTCTCTAATCATGCAAGGATGGAGACGCGCGCATCACGTTCCATTCTTACCGACCCCGTCTCTGTGGGCACAGGCGTTCGAGGGACACACTTTGGAATTGACAAAGTGTCCGTCAATTTAAACGCTGGAACGCGGATGGCGTCTGCAGGATGCGCAGAGCGCGAGAATACGAACGCATGCGAAACGGAGGCAGATTGGTCTCGCATCTCATTGCGATTCGAGGTGAAAGATTAAGAGAACATAAGTGGCAGGTTTTAACATGAAAATATTGGCATGTATGTCATCTACAATGCCATTTACATGCCACGCGCATGGTGCGCTTGCGTCCAGTTCGATAGCTTGATATACACCAAAATTTGTATTGCGTGACGTGACTGTATGACGAACACAAATGACATGTCCTAACATGTAAATAATGACATGCATATTATGTACAGCATGATTTGCTGCTTGCTGGCTGCTTCGCATTATATTGATTCCCACAGTGTGTGGGATCTGCCGGTTTTTACGTAGATGGTAATATCAAATGAGGTGTTTCTTTTTTTTTCTTCTTTTTTTTTACGAGTGGTGTGAGTATATTTTCATGTGGGAAGTGTGCGCGGAAGTGGTCGTCTAATCGAAAAACATTTTATTTAATAGATCACTCTTAAAAGTTCAACGTTTCACGCCCTTGGACCGAAGCCTAAATCGTGAAATTGACCCGAGGTATATTATTGAGCAGAGTTTATGTTATGGTAATGCAGTCTGACAATTGCATGAGGGACTTACCAGCCGTAAATAGCGCCAGGACAAAGAACATGTACCGCATGACGACTCTTGTTAATTCGGGGCCTGTTGTATAGAGTGGGTGCCGTGCATGTCGACAACGCAAGCACAGCTTTTATACCTACGCTATTACATCTACAAGCTCTTTAGCGCACAATCTACACCAAATACAAAGGTGCATGAAACGCACGTGCGCTAACTTCAAAGTAACGTTTCATGTCACATACTCTGATAATACACAATGAAACATAAATAACGAACAGCCACACCTCGTCAGCTGATATTACCTACACGTGTGCATTATAATGCACTCATTACCAGATACATTCAAGAAGCTTACTTCTTTTGCATATAACGAATGGGATGGCGAGCTCACGCACTCATCATTATTACTGTTCTATGCGGCAGTTACCACAATATCGCACGTGCACCGATCTTTGTCGCTAAACAATACTACAGTGTTCTCAAAGTACAGAGTATACAGCCAAAGTCACGGCAATTGAAGATCAGATGTATTTTGCCCTGCCTTTGTCATTTTGCAGCTGTGTTCCCTTAAACATTCGCTAAGGGAGAACAACAGACAAAGGGAAGAGAAGGGCCCTTTGTGGGTCGCCGCCGTGACTGGGGGGGGTCCTCCGTAGTTCGAGAACACTGTAGTATTGTTTATCGGCAAAAATCGTTGCACGTGCGAGATTGTGCTGGCTGCTGAAATGAGCAGCAATGGTAATGAGCGCGCCTGCTAGCCGTCTCATTCGTTGTATGCAAAAGAAGTAAGCATCCTCGCTGGTAGCTGCTAATAAGCACATTGTGATGCACACGTGTACGGGCATCATCTGGTGACTCGCTGTGGTTGTTCTTTGTTTCGGTTTTACTGTAACGTTCTGAGTATCTGACATTAAACGTTAGCCTGAAGTTAGTGCGTGTACGTTTCATGAATCTTCGTCGTTCGTGTAAATTCTTCGTTAAACGTCTCATAGTTATAAATCAAACTCGCCCGAACCAAC
Organism: Rhipicephalus appendiculatus; assembly: GCA_030522465.1. Classification (NCBI taxonomy): domain Eukaryota; kingdom Metazoa; phylum Arthropoda; class Arachnida; order Ixodida; family Ixodidae; genus Rhipicephalus; species Rhipicephalus appendiculatus. The sequence goes on from JALIZH010016105.1 coordinate 105,620, forward strand.
GCATTTATATTTTACTACGACCGCTACTGCATTCGACAATTTTTTATATATCTCGTCAAGTACATGGTTCTAAGCAGTTCCGGGGAAGCTTGCCGATTGGTCACTGCTGGTACCCTGGGATGTGAAATTGCTTACGAGGAGTACGCAAGATAGAAGCTCAGCAGCTTAAGCGAATGCAGAAAAGCAGGATATTATAACTATCGGAAATGATTTCGTTGAGCCCTCCGCTTAAAATGTTATGTATAGTAACTCGAAAAAAAATAATAACGAGCGAAAACGAATACTCCTGCCCATGCTTTGCTTTCCCTCTTATTTTCTAAAGCGTATACATCGTGACTAGCATGCCTTATAATTGATTTCACACCTGCTTGGTAATAATGAATAAATCAACGTCTTTAACGCAGTTACCCGTACTACCAGGAAGTGGGGACGCTTTTGACATCATAATCTATCCTTAAAGTTAAGTTGATAATTGCGTCAAGTGCTTGTGTAAAATGCGCAGGCATATGTAAATAGCAAAACCAGTTTTGAGCTGTATCCTTATCAAGAGAAAAAGCTTCCTGTTCCTTCTGTCCATCTTCTTAATAATCATTCTTGGGGTTTTAAGTCCAGAAACCACGATATGATTATGAAAGATGCCGTACTAAATGGCTCTGGAAACTTCGACCACGTGGGGTCCTTTTACGTGCACCCAAATCTAAGCACACGGGCCTCCAGCATTTCGCGTGCTACGAAATGCGGCCACCGCAGCCGGACTACAGTAACGCCGGGCTATATACGGTCAGCAGTCGAGTTCTGTATGTATTCGTAACGTGTGCGCTGTTTTTGCCTTATGAAAACAAAAACCTAAATAACGGAAAGCAGAAGGTAAGCACGAACGTTCAGGCTATACTTCTCTAGAAAATCCAATGGAAACGTATATTTTACATATTATGATGCTTTATTGCCGAAGGCTTAGTAGCTAATTCATGGCTTTCGCCCAAGGCAGTGGCTTAATGGCTAAGCAAGAAGGCACGAGTTTTGTCACCGGCCACGCGGGGAATGCATTTCGATGGGCTCGATATGCAAGAAGACCCGTGCCCTTAATTTAGGTGCACGTTAAAAAATCCCATGTGGTCACGATACCATCTGGAGTCCACCATTGTACAGCGGGCCTTACAATCATATGGTGGTTTCGGTACGCGAAATCTCAGGCATGAATTCATTCATATGTATAGTGTGTATTTCGTTTTTCACTCGTCAATGCTACTTTGCACTCGCAGTCGCATATGGTCTCATAACACTAGTTATAATTAAACTAAATGGTTCGTAGGAACCAGCCAGCGTTAAGAATGTGCAGAGCCGTTTTCTGACTAATTATGGTAGCCGAGCCACGACGTTCAAAATCAGTAAATTGAACTTTAATGAGACACGCATGAAGGCAACTATGAAGTTATCTGTTCACTTACATCCCGCCGCTGTAGCTTTTACTAGGTGGCGCGGGTTTAATTCATCAAGGTCATGATTTTGCTTCCGGCTGCGAAATACTGCCAAATGCTAAAGCACCGATGTTCGTTAGTTCATGTGCACGTTGGAAAAACATGATGTACTCAAAATTTATTGCGCTGTTACCCGCTGCGGCGTGCATCATATACTCAACGTAGTCTTGGCACGTAAAAACGTTTTCGTTTTTTTTTCCTCATTTACCTCATTACTGGAGCCTCATAAATTAAAATGGGGGGTACAGTGTTGAGCGGTTAAATGAGGCTACATTCGTACAGGTTCAAAAAAGACCCGGACGGTGTGTTTGGGGATATCTATAGACTGATCGTGATTCTCACGCCGAAGTAACTGTCATAGGGGTGCTGCAG